>CM053029.1:24496688-24760074 GCA_028564925.1 Lithobates sylvaticus
TGCACGGAACTTGTTTACTGCATTGCGTATCTCAAAACGCACTTTTATTTAAAGAACTTATTTGTGATTAATCACAGCTTTTTGGTGAAGCAGTTGCCATATAACCTCAAAGGGATTGTTTTCACTCACACCCTGAGGACCATATACATATTCGGTCACCAATATAACACTGAAGCTCTGTAGGGTGTTTATTGTTTGATATAATATTGATTATTCTGTTTTATTGTCACTAAGCTATATTGTCACTGGCTATATTCTAAGATATAGTTTGCACACAATGTAATATAATTTTTGAGTTTATAGTTTGCATATATCTTTTTAGTCGGAAACAGGTATAATATGGTATTGAATGCTCTGTAGGGTGTTTACCAAATTTCACCGAGTTGAAGTAATATTGATTTTTCTGTACTATTGTCACCAAGGTTCACTGGCTATATTCCAAGATATAGTTTGCACACCTGTTATAAAGTTTGCATTTATTTTGTTATAGTTGGAAACAGGTATAACACGTCATTGAATGCTCTGCAGGGTGTTTACCAATTTTCACTAAGTTGTTTTTTTTGTATGTCACCATACGACACATTTTCTTTCTTTTTGTGAGATAGCACATACACCAATCTGGGTATATTTCATTATTCAGTGCAGCTCCATTTCACATGCACAGAAGAGAATAATACCAGCCACGCAGGTCAATTTTCACTTTCAATAATTTTTGGTGTGTGAGATAGCACATACACCATCTTGGGTGTATTTCATTATTTAGCGCAGCTCCTTTTCACACGCAATTTTGATTTATGTAGTATAACATTTTTGAGCAGCAGCTTTACATACTTGGATAGCGCAACTTTTTTCCTATACATACCATTCCTTATACATATCTGTTGCGGCTTTCCACATAGATCCCATAATACTAAACATGGACATATTTGAATTTCGGGCCACTAGGGCGGTTAACACCGATGAGGTTTTTGAGCCCTTTAAGGAGGGTGAGGGGGACCTTGGAGGTCTTTTCTTGAGGCTCAAGAACCTCACCATATCCGAGATACATACACAGTGGGATGTGGCATTCCTTGAGACCTATGTCAAACATCACATGGTACCACGCAGTCTGAGGTGGGATGTGAGCCCCCAAAAGGGGGAGACGGATCTCGAAGGGTGGTACAAACACTTCAATGAGGCCGGAATTAACCTCTTGCGGTTCTTAATAGAACGTAAATCTAGCAAACTTGCCCGATTAGATGACGAGGTCAAACTCATTAAGGACAAAATGATTCCCTTTAAAGGCAAGGAAGAATATGTAGGGAGGTCGGCAGGCCTTCTTAAGATATTAGAAAAAGAAGAAAGGGAACAAAAACTTAAGAAAAAGAAAAAATACAATAGAGACGTTGCTGACTACACCTCATTAACTGTCTTTGAATGGCAAAAAAAACTTTTGGCAGAACAGAGTTCAGATAATAGAAATATGGACACCACCCCTCAGGGAGATAGCCAAACAACAAGCAAACCCCCCAGCCAGCACAGTGGAAATCAAGGTCCATATGTGGGGAAGGGAGGATCCCCTAGAGGGAATCCACAAGGACCACTGACTGGAACGACCAACAAACGTCCATTCCATCCCAACCAGGGTGGTAGAGGCCAAGCAAACCAACAGTACTATCCAATGTCCTCTCCATCCCAAAGGGGTGAAAGTGGCCATTATACCAACTCAAGACCACCGCGGTCCCGGGGCCGTGGCCGTGCACGCGGCCAATACCCCTCACGAGGACGAGGTGGCAGCATAGACCCTACAACTCAATACGGACATAGGAGTCAGTACAGCAACCCACAGATGCGCCCATTTGGGACTAGTCAAGATCAGGCATATTCAGGTTATGCAGGGCATAACCAGTATGGCCAATCTGAGACATATGGAGATTCATCAATAATACACTATAACAGTGATTATCAACATGATTACAACATAAATACACAGAACAGCTATTTACCGTTAAGGGACTTAGAGACACCTAATGGGGAATTTTTTCAATCTAATCATACCATAGGATATAGAGATACCAACCAAGGAGAATACCCAAGGTTTGAGCGAGAGGGGGCCAGGCCCAACCAAGTAAGTGGCACCACCGACCAGCATTGGGGTTTTCCCAGGCCAAGCCAAGGAGTAAAAAGAGTAGTCGAACTAAGAGAGGAACTAGAGGGGGGAGGCGCTCTCAGTCCAAAAAGACCACGGACATAACCAACATTGGTATATACAATCTAAGTTCTCACACCTTGACCGAACCTGAATTAAAAGTCCTCGACAAGGGCTTAAAATATGCACCACCACGGAATATAAGTAAGTTCCAAACTTATATGGATATTTACAAATATGTCCGGAAGCTCAACATACAGAGGTATATGGCTTCAAACCCATATAACCCATCCACATCAGTTACCCGAAGTTACGTCCATTCTGGGCTGAGAAACGCCTCTTTATTCAATCCCCCAGGCCATTTGCCCCCTCCACTAAAAGTTTTTAGGGATCTAGCCCTAAGGGACTTAGATGAGATGAAAATCAAGAAGTATAGGACTAAAAAGGACATTGATTCGGGCATTGAAACCCTATGCTCCAATAACAACCTGGTGATCCGCCCTGCGGACAAGGGGGGGGGAATAGTCATCCTCAATAAGGATGACTATATGCAGGAGATGAGACGTATTTTGGCTGATGAAGCAACATACGCCCTACTACCCTCCAACCCTAATTTGAGGTACAAGGGCATTCTAGAAACATTGGTCTCTAGAGGCATTGATGCAAAGATATTAAACAAAAAAGAAAGTCTCTTTTTGATACCGAAGGTACCTAGGATACCCATAATATACTATTTGCCCAAGGTGCACAAGAATCAGACTTGCCCCCCGGGACGCCCTATAGTGAGCGGAATTGATTCTGTCACTTCCCGGGTGGGCAAGTACATCGATTTCTATCTACAGCCCTTGGTGCAAATAATGCCATCTTACATAAAGGACACTCGGCATGTCATTAACCTTCTCTCCACAATAAGACCTTGTGAGGGTCTTTGGCTGATAACTGCAGACGTGACCTCTCTTTATACAGTAATTCCACATCAGTTAGGTTTGGAAGCTGTATCACATTACCTACAAAAAAATTCCAATTTGCCCAACATACAGATCGATTTTATCATGGAACTATTAGAATTTGCCGCAGGGCATAACTTTTTTTGGTTTGACGGAAAATTTTATAGGCAGGATAGGGGTGTCGCCATGGGAGCGAAGTACGCTCCAAGTTTGGCGAATCTCTTCATGGCCAAATGGGAGGAGGATGTCGTCTATGCCCAACCAAGACCAGAGATAGTCTTGTGGGCACGCTACATAGACGACATCCTCCTCCTGTGGAATGGCGGTGAGTCAGAGTTGTCCGAATTCATGAGCCACCTAAACAATAACAACAGGGGGATACACCTCAGTTATGAGGCAAGTAGGGAATCCATACATTTTCTAGATCTCTCTATATCTGTTAACGATGGTGTTTTTAAGACTTCAACCTACTTTAAACCCACTGATCGCAACGCCTTTATCCCACAAGACAGTTGCCACCACACGTCTTGGTTGAAATCAGTCCCCAAGAGTCAGTACCTTAGAATAAAACGGAATTGCACAGATCATGACACCTTTCTGACTCAATCTTCAATTCTTACTGAACGTTTTAAGGCTAAAGGATATACAACAGAGTTTCTCAGGGATACCCTTATTTCAGTGGATAAGATAGATCGGAATACGTTACTAACAGAGAAACCATCAGGTCAGAATAACGATTCATATCGTAATCCCTTTATTACCAGTTATTCATGCCAGCATGCCAAAGTTAAACACATCATAAGGAAGTATTGGCATGTATTACAAAGTGACAGGATATTGAAGACCATTCTCCCTGACAAACCCCAGGTTGTCTTTAGAGGAGCTCCCTCTTTGAAAGATAAGATTGCCCCCAACATCTTAAATCCCCCTGTCACTAAAACTGTTTTTTTCCCTATGCTTACAGGCTTCCATCAGTGCAGGCGTTGCCAAGTCTGCACACTCAATAAGATAAAAACTAAAAGAACCACATCTTTTATTTCTACTTGTACTTCTCACCACCATGATATAGAGCCCTTTATCACATGCTCCACAGTAGGAGTCGTTTACATGCTCCAATGCCCATGCGGCCTTCAGTATGTGGGCCGGACCAAAAGACCATTACAGGTCCGACTCAACGAACACATAAATAATATACGCCGTGGATACACCAAACATTCAGTGTCCAAACATTATCTTCGGGTACACAAGAGAGACCCAAGTAACACCATCTTCTTGGGCATTAACAAATTCAGACCACACTGGCGAGGCAGTAATTTGGTTAACAGCATTTCAAAATTAGAAATGTCATGGGTCCACAGAATTAAAAGTTATACGCCTTTCGGACTCAACATCGATGTTGACGTTAACTGTTTTATAGACAACTCTTAGTGCCCTGCCCCTCAAGACCCTCATCTATTCCTAACATCAATTACACCTACACAAAAATAGATTTCTAGGATGTTTATTTACGATTAGAGTCAATTTTTTGTGTCTTCACATATATCATTATATCATTAGAGTCAATTTTTTGTGTCTTCACATATATCATTATATCATTAGAGTCAATTTTTTGTGTCTTTACATATATCAATGCTGCCCATATGGGCCATAGTAGATATACTGGTTTTGGATATACATCTCCTCCTACAATAAGGAGATGGAATCCATCTCCATCCTTTTGGAATCCTATTTAGATATAATTTTGTCTATATAAACGTGTCAATCGATGTGGATTTCTGACGGCAGATTAGCCCTGTTTAGTTGGTATATTAGGGTATATAATAGCCCTGCACTTAACACATATTAAGTAGAATACACTTTGAAATTAATTGGAATAATTTTATCTCCTATATATTTTTTAAACATTTTATTCTATCCAATGAAAATTCATGTTTTCATTTATTAGTATACAAATTTTTCCCCCTTCTTTGTAATGTTGGGATTCACATTAGTTATCTATGTAAATGCTGGCTCTCCAATCCTAGACATTTTCCCATGTACTCTGAAGGCTAACGGCACTCAGCACATATGGTGATTCTTAGGAGCCCATTAGCATATCGCTTTATATAAACGCGCCATATAAGAATTAAGTTTCAACATTGGTCCTTATTACTCCTATGCACCACATAACCAATACCTCCCTCTTTAACACATATACGATTTGGAGTGTATTTTTCTCAGTAGGAGATGGGGCTGCATATGCAACATTTAAAAACTTTCTTTCCCTCATCATCTATGAGGTTTCCAGCGCTTTTCCCCTTTCAAAAATGGCGGGCGTTGTTCCCAAGTCCGAGATCCACATCGAGGCTTGGTTGATCTGTTATTGTATATATTGCGGTGCGTCATGACAGCTCGTGCCCCGTGACGACGTCCTTTGATGACGAAACGCGTAGGGAGGAGGAGCTACGTCCTGACGCTACCGCTGTAAGACGAGATCCCATTACCACGGGCTGTATTCGCGAGACCGGCCGGCTCGCTACATGCCTTTTTAAGTTTGCTACACTGTAAGTGTTCATTTTCTTTTACTTAATACATTTCCATCGGATTTTACACTATGCGAGCTTTCTTTAATCCCCCTTGGTTCCAACTGCAATTTGGTTACTGAGATTGACCTCGAGCTGACATCTGAGAAGGACCCCGGGTTGGGAGTTATTTTGGACGAGCCATCCCGATCGGTTGGATACCGGACGTTCCCCACAGTCCACCCCCGGCTAGGGTTGAGAGCCACTCGCTTGAACGGTCCCCCTAAAAAGGGACCATATAGTTCCGGTAAGGAGACAAGTTTGCCCTATGGTGGAGGTCTTCACACTCTTTCCTGGTGTTATACAAGTCACTTTTATTCAAAGATAGCTGGAATCTTCATAAGAGACTGTTTATGCACGGAACTTGTTTACTGCATTGCGTATCTCAAAACGCACTTTTATTTAAAGAACTTATTTGTGATTAATCACAGCTTTTTGGTGAAGCAGTTGCCATATAACCTCAAAGGGATTGTTTTCACTCACACCCTGAGGACCATATACATATTCGGTCACCAATATAACACTGAAGCTCTGTAGGGTGTTTATTGTTTGATATAATATTGATTATTCTGTTTTATTGTCACTAAGCTATATTGTCACTGGCTATATTCTAAGATATAGTTTGCACACAATGTAATATAATTTTTGAGTTTATAGTTTGCATATATCTTTTTAGTCGGAAACAGGTATAATATGGTATTGAATGCTCTGTAGGGTGTTTACCAAATTTCACCGAGTTGAAGTAATATTGATTTTTCTGTACTATTGTCACCAAGGTTCACTGGCTATATTCCAAGATATAGTTTGCACACCTGTTATAAAGTTTGCATTTATTTTGTTATAGTTGGAAACAGGTATAACACGTCATCGAATGCTCTGCAGGGTGTTTACCAATTTTCACTAAGTTGTTTTTTTTGTATGTCACCATACGACACATTTTCTTTCTTTTTGTGAGATAGCACATACACCAATCTGGGTATATTTCATTATTCAGTGCAGCTCCATTTCACATGCACAGAAGAGAATAATACCAGCCACGCAGGTCAATTTTCACTTTCAATAATTTTTGGTGTGTGAGATAGCACATACACCATCTTGGGTGTATTTCATTATTTAGCGCAGCTCCTTTTCACACGCAATTTTGATTTATGTAGTATAACATTTTTGAGCAGCAGCTTTACATACTTGGATAGCGCAACTTTTTTCCTATACATGGATTTAAAGGCAATCCCCGCGCCGAAAAAACGGCGTGGGGGTCCCCCCCAAATCCATCTCAGACCCTTATCCGAGCACGCAGCCCGGCAGGCCAGGAAAGGGGTGGGGACGAGCGAGCGCCCCCCCTCCTGAACCATACCAGGCCGCGTGCCCTCAACATGGGGGGTGCCCTGGGGAAAGGGGGGCCGTGCAGCACCCCCACCCCAAAGCACCTTGTCCCCATGTTGATGAGACAAGGGCCTCTTCCCGACAACCCTGGCCGTTGGTTGTCGGGGTCTGCGGGCGGGGGCTTATCGGAATCCGGGAGCCCCCTTTAATAAGGGGGCCCCCAGATCCCGGCCCCCCACCCTATGTGAATGAGTATGGGGTACGAAGTACCCCTACCCGTTCACCTAAGGTGTAAAGTGTAAAGAAAAAACCACACAATTTAAAAAAAATATTTTTTTGCACTGCTCCGGGGGTCTTCTTCCGTCTTGGGGGTCTTCTCGCCGGACTCCTCCGCTATTTACCTAGCTCTTTTACCGAGCAGAGGAGGCCGGCTACCTTCTTCGTCGTCGACGCCGTCGTCTGAGGGTCTCGATCCGCCTTCGGGGGTCTTCCGGGTTCTTCCGGGGTCTCTTCTGTTCTTGCCGCGGTCGTCGTTTTCTGCGCCGCCGGCGCCGCCTTCTTCTTCTTCCTCTTCTGATGTTGACCCGCCGCTGTCTCTGGCCGGAATGCCAGAGCCGCGCTGTCCTGGGACTTATATAGGGACAAGGTGACCCCGCCCCCCCTGTGATGTCACAGTCCCAGCATCCTCCGGGACTGTGACATCACAAGGGGGCGGGGTCACCATGTGACATGAGCATGTGACCCTGTCCCCTTGTCCCCATATAAGTCCCAGCACAGCGCGGCTCTGGCATTCCGGCCAGAGACAGTGACGGGTACACATCGGAAGAAGAAGAAGAAGAAGAGGAAGAAGAAGAAGAAGAAGGCGGCGCCAGCGGCGCGGAAAACGACGACCGCGGCAAGAACAGAAGAGAACCCGGAAGACCCCCGAAGGCGGATCGAGACCCCCAGACCACGGCATCGACGACGAAGAAGGTAGCCGGCCTCCTCTGCTCGGTAAAAGAGCTAGGTAAATAGCAGAAGGAGCCCGTCGAGAAGACCCCCAAGATGGAAGAAGACCCCCGGAACAGTGCAATAAAATATTTTTTTTAAATTGTGTGTTTTTTTTTTCTTTACACTTTACACTTTAGGTGAATGGGTAGGGGTACTTCGTACCCCATACTCATTCACATAGGGTGGGGGGCTGGGATCTGGGGGCCCCCTTATTAAAGGGGGCTCCCATATTCCGATAAGCCCCCGCCCGCAGACCCCGACAACCAACGGCCAGGGTTGTCGGGAAGAGGCCCTTGTCCTCATCGACATGGGGACAAGGTGCTTTGGGGTGGGGGGCCGCATGGCCCCCCTTTCCCCTGGGCACCCCCCATGTTGAGGGCACGCGACCTGGTATGGTTCAGGAGGGGGGGGGGCGCTCGCTCGTCCCCACCCCTTTCCTGGCCTGCCGGGCTGCGTGCTCGGATAAGGGTCTGAGATGGATTTGGGGGGGACCCCCACGACGTTTTTTCGGCATGGGGATTCCCTTTAAATCCATGCCAGGTTACGGGGCTAGTGCAGCGGCATTCACTGCCTTTGCTAGCCCCGTCTACCTGCAGTTACGTTCTAAATGAACGGACTGCTCCGTGTGTGGGCAAGTCTGTTCATTTTCAAAAGTCCCGCAGACTTTTTCCCACGGATTTCCGCCGGAGAAGTCCGGGCGTGTGTGGGCAAGTCACACGCTCGGAAGTCCGGGCGTGTGTGGGCAAGTCCCCCCTTGGAAAGTCCGGCGGTTTGTCCGCTGGACTAGGTCCGGCGGACAAAGTCCGAACGTGTGTACGCGGCATTAGGCTACTTTCACACTGAGGCGTTTTACAGGCATTTTTGCGCTAAAAACTGAAAAGCGCCTGTAAACTGCCTCTTCTGCAGCCCCAGTATGAAGGTCCCAGAGCTTTCACACCAGGGCGGTGCATCTGCAGAACAGGAAAAAACTCCTGCAAGCAGCATCTTTGGGGCGGTGCCGGAGCGGTGAATACAATCAATGGCCAGCGCTGCCGAAGTGGCTGCAAAGCGATTCAGCAGCAGCACTTTGCAGGCATTTTAAATATTTTTCCACCACTAGTGGGGTTAAAAGCACCGCCAAAACTAGGGTCACTTTACCGTCAACGCCCCGCGCCACCCCAGTGTGAAAGTAGTCTTAAGGTTAGCGGGAAATTGTTGGGGTTATCATTTCAACCCTAACAATTACTGCTTAATCTTTTGTCATTTTGATCATCATCTTCCCCCATTCCTGGCCAGCGAGGCTTGGAAAAAGGTCTGCTATGATTTTTAGGGGGACTTCAAACTTTTATTTTCTTGATTTTCGTGTGCAGTTTCCCTTGAATACAAATCAGACTAGGAAGGTCTGGTATAGAATATGGGTAGACCTCATAAAGTTATATTCTTATTTTTTGTGGGGCTCCCCTTAAAATTCATATCAGAACTAAAGGGCCAGATATGAGGTCGGGGAACCCTTTTTTCATTGCTTTACCTATCCTGGCTCCTTGGTTTCCATGGCTGGGGGTTCCCACCATGTATGTGAATGGGACCAGTGACATTACTGGTTGTTAAGGACTCGGCAGTGCCTGCACCCGCTGGATCCTTAGCAACCAGTGACAGTGGGAAGCCATCATGTGTAATAGTGGAAATAATACCAAGATTATAGGGGTAATTTACTAAGATTAATGCGCTGCGCCGGTTCAGACCTTAATTTGTGCGCCAGATAAATTATTAATTGAGCGTGTGAGCCGGCGCACACATAAGCGCAACAGATAATATGCCGGCGCCTTTGATAATATTATGTCATTGATAATAGCGCACGCCACATTAACAGTCCATTCACACAGGGGCAACACGACTTCCAGAGCGACTTTGGGAGGCAACTTGGACACGACTTGAGTATGAATCACAGCGTGACTTGGGGCAACTTACAACACGACTTTAAGTCGCCCCCAGGCCAGGCGACTTTAATTAAAAAAAAAAACAGCATGGCCCTTCAGGTCTGGTATGTATATTTAGGGGAACCCCGCGCCCAAAAAAAAAATGGCGTGGGGTCCCCCTCAAAATCCATACCAGGCCCTTATCCGACCAGGCAGGCCGCAGGAAAAGAGGGGGATGAGAGAGCGGCCCCCCTCCTGAACCGTACATGGCCACATGCCCTCAACATTGGGAGGGTGCTTTGGGATACCCCCCAAATCACCTTGTCCCCATGTTGATGAGGAAAAGGGCTTCATCCCCACAACCCTGGCCGGTGGTTGTGGTGTTCATTGGGTGGGGGGCCTATCGGAATCTGGAATCCTTCTTTAACAAGGGGACCCCCAGATCCCAGCTTCCCCCTGTGTGAAATGGTACCTACCATTTCACCAAAAATGTGTCAAAAGTGTTAAAAATGACAAGAGACAGTTTTTGACAATTCCTTTATTAAAGTCTTCTTCTTTCATCTTCTTTCTTCGGGTCTTCTTCCTTCTTCTTTCCTTCATCCTTCGGTTTCTTCTTCCTCCATCTTCTTCTTCCTCCGATCCTCTGCTTCTTGCTCCGGTGTTCTCGTCCGGCATCTTCCTCCATGGCGTCTCTTTTTCCTCTCTTCCTTCTCGGGCCGCTCCACGCGGCCAATACCCCTCACGAGGACGAGGTGGCAGCATAGACCCTACAACTCAATACGGACATAGGAGTCAGTACAGCAACCCACAGATGCGCCCATTTGGGACTAGTCAAGATCAGGCATATTCAGGTTATGCAGGGCATAACCAGTATGGCCAATCTGAGACATATGGAGATTCATCAATAATACACTATAACAGTGATTATCAACATGATTACAACATAAATACACAGAACAGCTATTTACCGTTAAGGGACTTAGAGACACCTAATGGGGAATTTTTTCAATCTAATCATACCATAGGATATAGAGATACCAACCAAGGAGAATACCCAAGGTTTGAGCGAGAGGGGGCCAGGCCCAACCAAGTAAGTGGCACCACCGACCAGCATTGGGGTTTTCCCAGGCCAAGCCAAGGAGTAAAAAGAGTAGTCGAACTAAGAGAGGAACTAGAGGGGGGAGGCGCTCTCAGTCCAAAAAGACCACGGACATAACCAACATTGGTATATACAATCTAAGTTCTCACACCTTGACCGAACCTGAATTAAAAGTCCTCGACAAGGGCTTAAAATATGCACCACCACGGAATATAAGTAAGTTCCAAACTTATATGGATATTTACAAATATGTCCGGAAGCTCAACATACAGAGGTATATGGCTTCAAACCCATATAACCCATCCACATCAGTTACCCGAAGTTACGTCCATTCTGGGCTGAGAAACGCCTCTTTATTCAATCCCCCAGGCCATTTGCCCCCTCCACTAAAAGTTTTTAGGGATCTAGCCCTAAGGGACTTAGATGAGATGAAAATCAAGAAGTATAGGACTAAAAAGGACATTGATTCGGGCATTGAAACCCTATGCTCCAATAACAACCTGGTGATCCGCCCTGCGGACAAGGGGGGGGGAATAGTCATCCTCAATAAGGATGACTATATGCAGGAGATGAGACGTATTTTGGCTGATGAAGCAACATACGCCCTACTACCCTCCAACCCTAATTTGAGGTACAAGGGCATTCTAGAAACATTGGTCTCTAGAGGCATTGATGCAAAGATATTAAACAAAAAAGAAAGTCTCTTTTTGATACCGAAGGTACCTAGGATACCCATAATATACTATTTGCCCAAGGTGCACAAGAATCAGACTTGCCCCCCGGGACGCCCTATAGTGAGCGGAATTGATTCTGTCACTTCCCGGGTGGGCAAGTACATCGATTTCTATCTACAGCCCTTGGTGCAAATAATGCCATCTTACATAAAGGACACTCGGCATGTCATTAACCTTCTCTCCACAATAAGACCTTGTGAGGGTCTTTGGCTGATAACTGCAGACGTGACCTCTCTTTATACAGTAATTCCACATCAGTTAGGTTTGGAAGCTGTATCACATTACCTACAAAAAAATTCCAATTTGCCCAACATACAGATCGATTTTATCATGGAACTATTAGAATTTGCCGCAGGGCATAACTTTTTTTGGTTTGACGGAAAATTTTATAGGCAGGATAGGGGTGTCGCCATGGGAGCGAAGTACGCTCCAAGTTTGGCGAATCTCTTCATGGCCAAATGGGAGGAGGATGTCGTCTATGCCCAACCAAGACCAGAGATAGTCTTGTGGGCACGCTACATAGACGACATCCTCCTCCTGTGGAATGGCGGTGAGTCAGAGTTGTCCGAATTCATGAGCCACCTAAACAATAACAACAGGGGGATACACCTCAGTTATGAGGCAAGTAGGGAATCCATACATTTTCTAGATCTCTCTATATCTGTTAACGATGGTGTTTTTAAGACTTCAACCTACTTTAAACCCACTGATCGCAACGCCTTTATCCCACAAGACAGTTGCCACCACACGTCTTGGTTGAAATCAGTCCCCAAGAGTCAGTACCTTAGAATAAAACGGAATTGCACAGATCATGACACCTTTCTGACTCAATCTTCAATTCTTACTGAACGTTTTAAGGCTAAAGGATATACAACAGAGTTTCTCAGGGATACCCTTATTTCAGTGGATAAGATAGATCGGAATACGTTACTAACAGAGAAACCATCAGGTCAGAATAACGATTCATATCGTAATCCCTTTATTACCAGTTATTCATGCCAGCATGCCAAAGTTAAACACATCATAAGGAAGTATTGGCATGTATTACAAAGTGACAGGATATTGAAGACCATTCTCCCTGACAAACCCCAGGTTGTCTTTAGAGGAGCTCCCTCTTTGAAAGATAAGATTGCCCCCAACATCTTAAATCCCCCTGTCACTAAAACTGTTTTTTTCCCTATGCTTACAGGCTTCCATCAGTGCAGGCGTTGCCAAGTCTGCACACTCAATAAGATAAAAACTAAAAGAACCACATCTTTTATTTCTACTTGTACTTCTCACCACCATGATATAGAGCCCTTTATCACATGCTCCACAGTAGGAGTCGTTTACATGCTCCAATGCCCATGCGGCCTTCAGTATGTGGGCCGGACCAAAAGACCATTACAGGTCCGACTCAACGAACACATAAATAATATACGCCGTGGCTTCACCAAACATTCAGTGTCCAAACATTATCTTCGGGTACACAAGAGAGACCCAAGTAACACCATCTTCTTGGGCATTGACAAATTCAGACCACACTGGCGAGGCAGTAATTTGGTTAACAGCATTTCAAAATTAGAAATGTCATGGGTCCACAGAATTAAAAGTTATACGCCTTTCGGACTCAACATCGATGTTGACGTTAACTGTTTTATAGACAACTCTTAGTGCCCTGCCCCTCAAGACCCTCATCTATTCCTAACATCAATTACACCTACACAAAAATAGATTTCTAGGATGTTTATTTACGATTAGAGTCAATTTTTTGTGTCTTCACATATATCATTATATCATTAGAGTCAATTTTTTGTGTCTTCACATATATCATTATATCATTAGAGTCAATTTTTTGTGTCTTTACATATATCAATGCTGCCCATATGGGCCATAGTAGATATACTGGTTTTGGATATACATCTCCTCCTACAATAAGGAGATGGAATCCATCTCCATCCTTTTGGAATCCTATTTAGATATAATTTTGTCTATATAAACGTGTCAATCGATGTGGATTTCTGACGGCAGATTAGCCCTGTTTAGTTGGTATATTAGGGTATATAATAGCCCTGCACTTAACACATATTAAGTAGAATACACTTTGAAATTAATTGGAATAATTTTATCTCCTATATATTTTTTAAACATTTTATTCTATCCAATGAAAATTCATGTTTTCATTTATTAGTATACAAATTTTTCCCCCTTCTTTGTAATGTTGGGATTCACATTAGTTATCTATGTAAATGCTGGCTCTCCAATCCTAGACATTTTCCCATGTACTCTGAAGGCTAACGGCACTCAGCACATATGGTGATTCTTAGGAGCCCATTAGCATATCGCTTTATATAAACGCGCCATATAAGAATTAGGTTTCAACATTGGTCCTTATTACTCCTATGCACCACATAACCAATACCTCCCTCTTTAACACATATACGATTTGGAGTGTATTTTTCTCAGTAGGAGATGGGGCTGCATATGCAACATTTAAAAACTTTCTTTCCCTCATCATCTATGAGGTTTCCAGCGCTTTTCCCCTTTCAAAAATGGCGGGCGTTGTTCCCAAGTCCGAGATCCACATCGAGGCTTGGTTGATCTGTTATTGTATATATTGCGGTGCGTCATGACGCAGCCCGTGCCCCGTGACGACGTCCTTTGATGACGAAACGCGTAGGGAGGAGGAGCTACGTCCTGACGCTACCGCTGTAAGACGAGATCCCATTACCACGGGCTGTATTCGCGAGACCGGCCGGCTCGCTACATGCCTTTTTAAGTTTGCTACACTGTAAGTGTTCATTTTCTTTTACTTAATACATTTCCATCGGATTTTACACTATGCGAGCTTTCTTTAATCCCCCTTGGTTCCAACTGCAATTTGGTTACTGAGATTGACCTCGAGCTGACATCTGAGAAGGACCCCGGGTTGGGAGTTATTTTGGACGAGCCATCCCGATCGGTTGGATACCGGACGTTCCCCACAGTCCACCCCCGGCTAGGGTTGAGAGCCACTCGCTTGAACGGTCCCCCTAAAAAGGGACCATATAGTTCCGGTAAGGAGACAAGTTTGCCCTATGGTGGAGGTCTTCACACTCTTTCCTGGTGTTATACAAGTCACTTTTATTCAAAGATAGCTGGAATCTTCATAAGAGACTGTTTATGCACGGAACTTGTTTACTGCATTGCGTATCTCAAAACGCACTTTTATTTAAAGAACTTATTTGTGATTAATCACAGCTTTTTGGTGAAGCAGTTGCCATATAACCTCAAAGGGATTGTTTTCACTCACACCCTGAGGACCATATACATATTCGGTCACCAATATAACACTGAAGCTCTGTAGGGTGTTTATTGTTTGATATAATATTGATTATTCTGTTTTATTGTCACTAAGCTATATTGTCACTGGCTATATTCTAAGATATAGTTTGCACACAATGTAATATAATTTTTGAGTTTATAGTTTGCATATATCTTTTTAGTCGGAAACAGGTATAATATGGTATTGAATGCTCTGTAGGGTGTTTACCAAATTTCACCGAGTTGAAGTAATATTGATTTTTCTGTACTATTGTCACCAAGGTTCACTGGCTATATTCCAAGATATAGTTTGCACACCTGTTATAAAGTTTGCATTTATTTTGTTATAGTTGGAAACAGGTATAACACGTCATCGAATGCTCTGCAGGGTGTTTACCAATTTTCACTAAGTTGTTTTTTTTTGTATGTCACCATACGACACATTTTCTTTCTTTTTGTGAGATAGCACATACACCAATCTGGGTATATTTCATTATTCAGTGCAGCTCCATTTCACATGCACAGAAGAGAATAATACCAGCCACGCAGGTCAATTTTCACTTTCAATAATTTTTGGTGTGTGAGATAGCACATACACCATCTTGGGTGTATTTCATTATTTAGCGCAGCTCCTTTTCACACGCAATTTTGATTTATGTAGTATAACATTTTTGAGCAGCAGCTTTACATACTTGGATAGCGCAACTTTTTTCCTATACATGGATTTAAAGGCAATCCCCACGCCGAAAAAACGGCGTGGGGGTCCCCCCCAAAATCCATCTCAGACCCTTATCCGAGCACGCAGCCCGGCAGGCCAGGAAAGGGGTGGGGACGAGCGAGCGCCCCCCCTCCTGAACCATACCAGGCCGCGTGCCCTCAACATGGGGGGTGCCCTGGGGAAAGGGGGGCCGTGCAGCACCCCCACCCCAAAGCACCTTGTCCCCATGTTGATGAGACAAGGGCCTCTTCCCGACAACCCTGGCCGTTGGTTGTCGGGGTCTGCGGGCGGGGGCTTATCGGAATCCGGGAGCCCCCTTTAATAAGGGGGCCCCCAGATCCCGGCCCCCCACCCTATGTGAATGAGTATGGGGTACGAAGTACCCCTACCCGTTCACCTAAGGTGTAAAGTGTAAAGAAAAAAACACACAATTTAAAAAAAATATTTTTTTGCACTGCTCCGGGGGTCTTCTTCCGTCTTGGGGGTCTTCTCGCCGGACTCCTCCGCTATTTACCTAGCTCTTTTACCGAGCAGAGGAGGCCGGCTACCTTCTTCGTCGTCGACGCCGTCGTCTGAGGGTCTCGATCCGCCTTCGGGGGTCTTCCGGGTTCTTCCGGGGTCTCTTCTGTTCTTGCCGCGGTCGTCGTTTTCTGCGCCGCCGGCGCCGCCTTCTTCTTCTTCCTCTTCTGATGTTGACCCGCCGCTGTCTCTGGCCGGAATGCCAGAGCCGCGCTGTCCTGGGACTTATATAGGGACAAGGTGACCCCGCCCCCCCTGTGATGTCACAGTCCCAGCATCCTCCGGGACTGTGACATCACAAGGGGGCGGGGTCACCATGTGACATGAGCATGTGACCCTGTCCCCTTGTCCCCATATAAGTCCCAGCACAGCGCGGCTCTGGCATTCCGGCCAGAGACAGTGACGGGTACACATCGGAAGAAGAAGAAGAAGAAGAGGAAGAAGAAGAAGAAGAAGGCGGCGCCAGCGGCGCGGAAAACGACGACCGCGGCAAGAACAGAAGAGAACCCGGAAGACCCCCGAAGGCGGATCGAGACCCCCAGACCACGGCATCGACGACGAAGAAGGTAGCCGGCCTCCTCTGCTCGGTAAAAGAGCTAGGTAAATAGCGGAGGAGTCCGTCGAGAAGACCCCCAAGATGGAAGAAGACCCCCGGAACAGTGCAATAAAATATTTTTTTTTTAAATTGTGTGTTTTTTTTCTTTACACTTTACACTTTAGGTGAATGGGTAGGGGTACTTCGTACCCCATACTCATTCACATAGGGTGGGGGGCTGGGATCTGGGGGCCCCCTTATTAAAGGGGGCTCCCATATTCCGATAAGCCCCCGCCCGCAGACCCCGACAACCAACGGCCAGGGTTGTCGGGAAGAGGCCCTTGTCCTCATCGACATGGGGACAAGGTGCTTTGGGGTGGGGGGCCGCATGGCCCCCCTTTCCCCTGGGCACCCCCCATGTTGAGGGCACGCGACCTGGTATGGTTCAGGAGGGGGGGGGGGGCGCTCGCTCGTCCCCACCCCTTTCCTGGCCTGCCGGGCTGCGTGCTCGGATAAGGGTCTGAGATGGATTTGGGGGGGACCCCCACGACGTTTTTTCGGCATGGGGATTCCCTTTAAATCCATGCCAGGTTACGGGGCTAGTGCAGCGGCATTCACTGCCTTTGCTAGCCCCGTCTACCTGCAGTTACGTTCTAAATGAACGGACTGCTCCGTGTGTGGGCAAGTCTGTTCATTTTCAAAAGTCCCGCAGACTTTTTCCCACGGATTTCCGCCGGAGAAGTCCGGGCGTGTGTGGGCAAGTCACACGCTCGGAAGTCCGGGCGTGTGTGGGCAAGTCCCCCCTTGGAAAGTCCGGCGGTTTGTCCGCTGGACTAGGTCCGGCGGACAAAGTCCGAACGTGTGTACGCGGCATTAGGCTACTTTCACACTGAGGCGTTTTACAGGCATTTTTGCGCTAAAAACTGAAAAGCGCCTGTAAACTGCCTCTTCTGCAGCCCCAGTATGAAGGTCCCAGAGCTTTCACACCAGGGCGGTGCATCTGCAGAACAGGAAAAAACTCCTGCAAGCAGCATCTTTGGGGCGGTGCCGGAGCGGTGAATACAATCAATGGCCAGCGCTGCCGAAGTGGCTGCAAAGCGATTCAGCAGCAGCACTTTGCAGGCATTTTAAATATTTTTCCACCACTAGTGGGGTTAAAAGCACCGCCAAAACTAGGGTCACTTTACCGTCAACGCCCCGCGCCACCCCAGTGTGAAAGTAGTCTTAAGGTTAGCGGGAAATTGTTGGGGTTATCATTTCAACCCTAACAATTACTGCTTAATCTTTTGTCATTTTGATCATCATCTTCCCCCATTCCTGGCCAGCGAGGCTTGGAAAAAGGTCTGCTATGATTTTTAGGGGGGCTTCAAACTTTTATTTTCTTGATTTTCGTGTGCAGTTTCCCTTGAATACAAATCAGACTAGGAAGGTCTGGTATAGAATATGGGTAGACCTCATAAAGTTATATTCTTATTTTTTGTGGGGCTCCCCTTAAAATTCATATCAGAACTAAAGGGCCAGATATGAGGTCGGGGAACCCTTTTTTCATTGCTTTACCTATCCTGGCTCCTTGGTTTCCATGGCTGGGGGTTCCCACCATGTATGTGAATGGGACCAGTGACATTACTGGTTGTTAAGGACTCGGCAGTGCCTGCACCCGCTGGATCCTTAGCAACCAGTGACAGTGGGAAGCCATCATGTGTAATAGTGGAAATAATACCAAGATTATAGGGGTAATTTACTAAGATTAATGCGCTGCGCCGGTTCAGACCTTAATTTGTGCGCCAGATAAATTATTAATTGAGCGTGTGAGCCGGCGCACACATAAGCGCAACAGATAATATGCCGGCGCCTTTGATAATATTATGTCATTGATAATAGCGCACGCCACATTAACAGTCCATTCACACAGGGGCAACACGACTTCCAGAGCGACTTTGGGAGGCAACTTGGACACGACTTGAGTATGAATCACAGCGTGACTTGGGGCAACTTACAACACGACTTTAAGTCGCCCCCAGGCCAGGCGACTTTAATTAAAAAAAAAAACAGCATGGCCCTTCAGGTCTGGTATGTATATTTAGGGGAACCCCGCGCCCAAAAAAAAAAATGGCGTGGGGTCCCCCTCAAAATCCATACCAGGCCCTTATCCGACCAGGCAGGCCGCAGGAAAAGAGGGGGATGAGAGAGCGGCCCCCCTCCTGAACCGTACATGGCCACATGCCCTCAACATTGGGAGGGTGCTTTGGGATACCCCCCAAATCACCTTGTCCCCATGTTGATGAGGAAAAGGGCTTCATCCCCACAACCCTGGCCGGTGGTTGTGGTGTTCATTGGGTGGGGGGCCTATCGGAATCTGGAATCCTTCTTTAACAAGGGGACCCCCAGATCCCAGCTTCCCCCTGTGTGAAATGGTACCTACCATTTCACCAAAAATGTGTCAAAAGTGTTAAAAATGACAAGAGACAGTTTTTGACAATTCCTTTATTAAAGTCTTCTTCTTTCATCTTCTTTCTTCGGGTCTTCTTCCTTCTTCTTTCCTTCATCCTTCGGTTTCTTCCTCCATCTTCTTCTTCCTCCGATCCTCTGCTTCTTGCTCCGGTGTTCTCGTCCGGCATCTTCCTCCATGGCGTCTCTTTTTCCTCTCTTCCTTCTCGGGCCGCTCCACGCAATGGGATAAGGGTCTGGTGTGGATTTTGAGGGGGACCCCCACGCATTTTTTTTTCTTTTTTTTTTCTTAATGCTAACATGACCTGTGTGCAAATAGCCTTAAAAAAAAAAAAATAGAAGTGAACCAGCGTAAAAAAAAAAGTCAAGTTAAAAGGTGCGCCTGTTCAACTTATGCAAATGCATCTACGTGGCTTGACATTTACTTAGATTTTGCGCAGTGAACCAAAAGACTTCAACTCGATAAATGCCGCTTGTGCATGTGCAGTGCATAAATTGACCTCGCGCAGTTCTAAGTGTATTTGCAGGCGCAGCAGGTTTGTTCAGAGAAAGTTACATTTCCATTCTATTTTGGGCATATTTGTTACTTGGACAGTCATATCTATACTTCCTCACATCACCCCCATAATATTGCCACTCCCAGCTTCTTTAAATTCTGAGTTGAATAATGCGTGCGCCAGGTCTATAGCGGCGCACCGATCGCCACCTCCCGCGTGCCGGCATGATAATCGTAAATGGGGAATTGCGCTGTGTTACAGGCGCAAATGCTTTGCGAATATGAAAATGGCCGTTGCGCAAACCATTTAGAAATC
The DNA here is from genome assembly GCA_028564925.1 of Lithobates sylvaticus. NCBI lineage: Eukaryota > Metazoa > Chordata > Amphibia > Anura > Ranidae > Lithobates > Lithobates sylvaticus. Next base: position 24,516,680 of record CM053029.1, read on the forward strand.
AGCCCCAATGTATGACGTTCAACCCCCACCAAACCGGTAAATGTAAATTTGGCATATTTTCCAAATGGATGTTTCCTCATATTTCTGTACAAACCCAGAGACAGAAATCTGACACAGAAATCTTCACTACATCAACAAAGATATTTCTACAGAAGAAGAGAGAAAACCAGAAATAGAACATTTTACAGATTTATATCTTGTTTACTGTGTTATAGCTGCGACATGTCCCCTCCCCCACAGTCACACACTATTATTATTATACATTTATATAGCTCTGACATATACCGCAGTGCTGTACAGAGAACACTGAGCACATCAGCCTCTGTACAGAGGGACTTGCACTCCCCCACGGTCACATCAGTCTCTGTACAGAGGAGCTTACACTCTAATGTCCCCTCCCCCACAGTCACATCAGTCTCTGTACAGAGGAGCTTACACTCTAATGTCACCCCACAGTCACATCAGTCTCTGTACAGAGGAGCTTACACTCTAATGAGCCACAGAGGCGGCTCTAGGCTTTGTGAGGCCTTAGGCAAATCTAAGACCCACTCACTCCCAAAACAGGAAAAATAATTCGAATGGACATTCCCTCCAACTCCCACACACGTCAGGCAAATTAGGTGGCCGCGAGGCCCCTGGGAGTGTGAGGCCTAAGGCGAACGCCTAATTTGCCTAATTAGAGAGCCGCCTCTGCCCCCACAGTCACATCAGTCTCTGTACCAGAGAAGCTTACACTCTAATGCCCCCTCCCCCACAGTCCCATCAGTCTCTGTACAGAGGAGCTTACACTCTAATGTCCCCCACAGTCACATCAGTCTCTGTACAGAGGAGCTTACACTCTAATGTCCCCTCCCCCACAGTCACATCAGTCTCTATACAGAGGAGCTTACACTCTAATGTCCCCTCCCCCACAGTCACATCAGTCTCTGTACCAGAGGAGCTTACACTCTAATGTCCCCTCCCCCACAGTCACATCAGTCTCTGTACATAGGAGCTTACACTCTAATTTCCCCTCCCCCACAGTCACATCAGTCTCTGTACCAGAGAGGTTGTGTGTTCTGCAGCTCTCCTCTCCAGACATCAGGGGGCAGGTGAGTTCCCTGGCCCCACTGAGGATGGGAGATTCTGGGGATGACCCGGGCGATGGTCCCCCTGGGGTATCAGACTTGCGATCCCAAACCACATCTTCATCTGAAGACCTCGGCTATGGCCCCAAAAAAGTGGAGTCTACCCCCGGCTTTCAGACAGCGGGTTGCTGATTATTTAAAGAGGATTAAGAGGAGGAAAAGCTGGTGAGTCTGAAATCAGAGTAGAGGAAGAAGAAAGCCGTACATGATAAAGCATGGAGCAAGAAGAGACAGAGCCTTAAACCAGAGCTTCAAGTATTGGAGGACGCCATGAAGTGCCGGCAGAATCCGGGGAAAACATTGAAGGAGAAAAGTGGATCTTTCAGGGAGAAGTTCCAGAATGAGGAAAGGTTCCGGAGAATGAGGAGTGACACCAGTTGTGGAAAGGCATCGGCGGTGGCCGTACGGGTGGGGAGCGAGGAGGGGGTCCTGGATGCTGCCCCTGTTATCCCATCCACCTCAGGATCTGTCTCACCGGAGGAAATGGCGGCCTCTGCCTCCATCTCCCCCCCAGCAAGCTGGAGGAACAACACAGGAGGCACATCAAGATGGTGGAGGTCTGCTGAACATTATTCATGAAATGGAGTCTCCCTTGAGTGGAAGAACCTTTCAGTTTTCAGCGGATGAGGATGATGGTGAGGACTCTGCACCTGGACCTGTAAAAATAAAACTTACTGAAAAGTCATGTTTGGTAAAAACTGTCAGTAAGGAGAGCAGCATGGAGAGCAGCATGGCAGAAAATGGAAAAAGGACGGCACACTCCAAAATAATGTCTTTATTGAATAAAGCTTAATCCATACATCAATCAGAGACACAGGTCCAGATGATACTGACGCGTTTCACACCATTAAAGGCCCTTAATCATAGCTGTAGGACTACCGATCGCAATCTGTCTTTTATACACAACAAAATAATATATGGTGGTCACCTGACCGATTGTATCTAATCCAGATATCGATCAGCTGGGGTCCTGCAGAAACCTTTCACACATGTGGGGGAGGAGCAATCAAGGAGGTTATCAAGGCAACCGATATATTAGATAATTCAAACCCATAAAAGAAAAAGGAGCGAAATAATAAAGATATATTGGATGGACCTTATAAATTCCGGGTGAGATTAATGGGCTGCAACAGGTCGTCTCCTTGGCACTCCGTACATATAATATATTTCTAAATCAAATACATAACATACAATATTCATGTGTCTGACAAATACCCAATAAAACCATTAAGTGAGGAATAAACATCAATAAATGTGCAAAACAAAACATGTAATATAAAATGTGTTAGAAGATTCTATAAATGTGCGAATACATGTCGTTCCGTGTATGTGGCTGGATATCGATATGTGATGTTCAAGATGAAAGCAGAACAAAGCGAGACGCTTCCCCAATGAAATAAGGTGATAATAGACACACAGATGTATACACATATGTACATGGTGATAATAGACACACACACAGATGTATACACACATGTACATGGTGATAATAGACACACACATGGATGTATATACACACATGTACATGGTGATAATAGACACACACACGGATGTATACACACATGTACATGGTGATAATAGACACACACACACGGATGTATACACATATGTACATGGTGATAATAGACACACACATGGATGTATATACACACATGTACATGGTGATAATAGACACACACACGGATGTATACACACATGTACATGGTGATAATAGACACACACACACGGATGTATACACACATGTACATGGTGATAATAGACACACACACACGGATGTATACACACATGTACATGGTGATAATAGACACACACACGGATGTATACACACATGTACATGGTGATAATAGACACACACACAGATGTATACACACGTGTACATGGTGATAATAGTCACACACACACGGATGTATACACTCATGTACATGGTGATAATAGACACACACACGGATGTACACACACATGTACATGGTGATAATACACACACACGGATGTATACACTCATGTACATGGTGATAATAGACACACACACGGATGTATACACTCATGTACATGGTGATAATAGACACACACACGGATGTACACACACATGTACATGGTGATAATACACACACACGGATGTATACACTCATGTACACGGTGATAATAGACACACACACGGATGTACACACACATGTACAAGGGGACACTACATGATAGAAAAGGCAGGTCAGGGACAGAAACTGTTTTGTATAATGTGTGGAATAAGAACATATTGATCCTCAACAACCTAAATGTGACCACATGTCACATGAGACCCCATAATCTATGTGTCCATAGAACTCCAGATGTTTAATGTTTGTGTAGTAGGGTTGCCACCTGTCCGGGATTCACCCGGACAGTCCGGTTTTTACATCCTCTGCCCGGGTTTCTGACTGCCTGTCACCCGGACACCAGCCACCAGGGCACCCTCAAAAATACTTATAACACCCCCATAGAAGCTTAATCAAAGTTTAGGATCCATAACATGTATCAGAATGTCACATATCTTTACATATATGTAACTGTCTTGATGGAAACAGCCCTAATTACAAGGGACTTGTTTCTCTCTGTGGAGGGATACAGAACCTCCTGGCCGCATTTGCCGATGCTCTGCTTCTAGTCCCGGCTACTGGAGCCCTGTCAGGAGTCTGTTCACAGACTAATCTAGTGGAGAGAGCTGTGAATGTGTGTGGGCGGGCAGAGGAAGGAGCTGCACAGAGTGTGAGAGGACAGCAGGACAGAAAGGGGAGGAGAGAAGCTGGCTGCCCATTACCAGACTACATTCATATGTACTGCATGTATTCATCTCACAGTATGTTGTGTCAAGTGTATTTATGCCTGTTTGTGTGTATCTGAGTGCATGTATGTATCTCAGTGTCTGTGTATATATGTGTGTATATGTATATAATTGAGTATATGTGCAATATATATATCTAAGTGTGTGTTTGCATGTATCTGAGTGTGTATATCCCTCCCCTCCTCTGCAACACCCCCTCCTCTGCAACACCCCCCCTCCTCTGTGTCACCCCCCTCCTCTGCAACACCCCCCTCCTCTGTGTCATCCCCCCTCCTCTGTGTCATCCCCCCTCCTCTGTGTCATCCCCCCTCCTCTGTGTCACCCCCCTCCTCTGCAACACCCCCCTCCTCTGTGTCACCCCCCCTCCTCTGTGTCATCCCCCCTCCTCTGTGTCACCCCCCTCCTCTGCAACACCCCCCCTCCTCTGCAACACCCCCCCTCCTCTGCAACACCCCCCTCCTCTGTGTCACCCCCCCTCCTCTGTGTCATCCACCCTCCTCTGTGTCACCCCCCTCCTCTGCAACACCCCCCCTCCTCTGCAACACCCCCCTCCTCTGTGTCATCCCCCCTCCTCTGTGTCACCCCCCATCCTCTGTGTCAGCTCCCCTTTTTCTCTCTCACACACTCTCTCTTTCAGCCTCTCACCCCCACCATCTCACCCCACCCCCCCCTCTCTCTCCTGCCTCCTCCCCCCTTTCTCTCACCTCCTCCTCTCTCTCACCCCCCTCACCACCGCTTCTCTCATGGGGGCCCCATGAGTATAACTGTATGGGGCCCCAATAATTACTAACAGCAGCCTTGTGAGTGAGTGCACCAGTTCGGATGTGTCCTGAATCCTGTGTCTTGCCGACACACTTCTCCCCAAGGCTCCCCACACAATGGAAGGAAGGAAAACAGCACTACAATAGAGGAGCTCCACCCCCAAACTCCGGCTCCCACACTTCCTGGCTTGAAGCGGCTCTCGGTAAGGGGGTTTTTCGGGGCAGGGGACACTGATGGGTGGGTTCCCTGATCTAATTGAGGGGGGGGAGATCTAAGGGAAGGGAGTCTGTGGGGAGGGAGGTGGACGGTGTCAGTAGGGCAGTGGACGGTGTCAGTAGGGCAGAGGACGGTGTCAGTAGGGCAGTGGATGGTACCAGTAGGGCAGTGGACGGTGTCAGTAGGGCAGTGGATGGTACCAGTAGTTACCATCCACACTAAGCATGACGCATTATTGCTCTCCTCCAGGTCTTTAAAATCCTGTAGTGTATACCACAAAAAAATTTGCCATGCGCCGCTAAAGTGTTCGGGTTTGGCTTGAGGAAAAGGTGGCAACCCTATTGTGTAGCGGCCATAGCCCCTAGGGGCGGCCTGACTTTTCTGGGCTTACCAATTACCTCCTCGTAGCTCGTCGTTCGTTGTCTAGGGGTTCCCAGGGTTAGTACCCAGTAACTTTAGAGCTGACACACAAAAGTCCTTTTGAGGATTTTTATTTTGCAGGGGTAACATCCAACAGTAACACAGTCTCAGGTGGGAATAGAGGGCACGAGTGATAAAACTCTTTTAAACACTTTGAACTGCTGACATCCACTGAATGTCTCTAATTAACCCAGAGAGTAGCCACTCGCAGCTGGGCTGCTTCACTGCCGGATATACCTCTAACCATAGATTTAGCAGCCAACATGACTATTGTATAACAGAGGTTTCATGTTAACCCCTGTCAACATCACTAATTCTTACCACTGCTACGTACCCCAACCCCAACCCCAGAAATTGAGACCACGCCAATCTGGAGAAAAACTTGGCTGTAGCAGCCAATTAACTTTATTATAAAATATTCAAAATAAACATAAATAACATAAACATAAATTAGCATAACCGTGTGCACCTGACTTAAACCACCTCCTCCATTAACTTCCACCCATTGGTCTTTGCAGAAAACCCCATCCATCTTACCACCATATCCACTCCGGCACTGCGGTATTTTAAAACGAAATTAGGCCTCAAGCTGACACACTAGCTCAGAGACAACAAGAATACTGCCCGCAGTGCACCCGATCACCAACTTCCAGCTAAACCCCTTTAGCTGGCATACGACCCTCGGGTACCATATCAGCAATGGGTCCCGAACTATTCCAAAACCTGGGGTTAATCCTTCATCAGCAAAGACCAACATCATGCCGCTGCCACGACAACGACCATTCTGAAACATAAACCACAGAGATTAATACACAATAAAAAACCCTAGATTAAGGGAGGGAGGGTGTGAAGCTTTCCTCCAGTCCTCACGCTGACTGAGCTGGTATGAAACCACTCCCCTTGCTACATTAACTCTGCTCCACACCACCTGCTCCTCCCCACCAATCACTGCACTCCTATTTCACAACTAACTTCTTCCATACCTCCCTGTTAAACCTGTCATGCCCGCCTTACGCTGATGACATTCTATTACATTTGCTCCAGGCTTTCTTGTGATCTAGAAACTTTGCAAAGTCTCTGCCACAGACAAGATTGTAACTGAGGATAAGTAGGAACCTTTCCCACAGTACCTGGATCTCTCAGCCTTCTTGGCGATACTATGGGAAGTGTGGATTCTCTAGTGTCCATACAACTCAGCTCCCAGGCTCTTACCCAGCAGCCAGCTTGTTGGCCCTCCTCCGAAGAGTCCTCCCCTGGTCAATTGTATGAGTTGCCGTGTCCCTCCAATACCGAGAGCACACCGGAGTGCCTCTGAATCCTCCTTCAGTTACTGGGCCTTGAACTAGCCAGTTCCGAGACTTGGGAACGGACGGATCCCCACCCCAGACCATGAGGGCCTCTGGGGACGGCAGACACTCCTGGGCCCGGGACCCCTCACGGGGCTGCCCCAGACTTGTACCAGGAAACCCTGAACACGTGACTTCAGCACCTTAAATACCCCTTCCCAGACTACACAGCGGGACCAGACGCGCCCACTGATTGGCTCCGGGAAAGATTGGTACCTAACACGTCCAACCAGGCTTGGTTCTCAGCCTGTCACAGGTGCCTCACTGCACCTATGACCAGGCGGAACTTCAGAACAGCCCAGCCAGACTGATGCCAAAGTAAAACCTGTACAATTAACCCCCAGTACTCTGTTACAGTTCTAGGAAAAACTAAATTTACATTGATAGCGCACACTTTAATAAAGTGTGGGTGCTGCACACTCCCCCTACTTGTTTAGATGACGTCCTCATCGTCTCGATAAAAAAAATGAGGAAAAACTCCTAACATATTTTACAAAAAATGCGTGGTGCCTGAGTTTTTTTTTTTTTGCTGGGTGTTGGGACAGGGAAAAGAGGGAAACACAGTTTAAATGTTTGACATTCTTCACAGTAAAACATTTCACATACTATACCACCCAGTCTAACTGTCTACACAACCCAATCTCCGGTGAGCTTGACAGACGATCTCGGTGCATCCTGTAAAATAAAAAAAAAATAGACAAGTGCAATATAACATACTGTACATTATTGCTTTAGAAAGCAAAGCTTTATCCCAGTCTCAATGAAGCCTTCTTTTCTAAAGATATATTTTTTTCTCCTAAGAATCACTAACTTCTAACTAAAATAGAAAAACTATTCTCAACTGCCGACTCATGCCACCTAGTGATTAGGGCCGCAACTGGAAGTCCTCATGAAAGGCTAGGTACTGTGGTCCAGAATGGTAGACTTGACGCATAGCTTTTTCCAGCAACTACCTGTCTATCTACCCCACAGTTCTGTAGTTTCAGAAGAAAATTGCAAAAAGATGAAGACCTGAACAAGCTCTCCTTGCAAATTCAAAGGCTTGACTCAGGAACAGTTCACCAGTAGAAACAGGGATCAGGCAGAACTAAGTCTTTACCCGTCTGTAATTCATAGGTGGTGATGTAATACACAGCACTGTCTTTATCCGGTCTGCAAATCACAACTTTGTCACAATAGATGTGCCGACCATAACTCCAGTGCACGGGAAAATGCCTTTTTCCGTTATGGCTTTGGGACTTTTAGGTAGTCCCAGAAATCTTCCGCTTACCACTTCTCCCAGTTCTCTTCTATAATGTGCATGATTTCCCTGGGCACATAAGGGAACTCAAGTCCATACTCTGTTACCAACCGCTTATGCAACAATCTCTGAGACCGGGCCAGTCTCGGTAGGTTGCCGGTTACTCCATCCCCAGGGGGTATACATGAGTTCGGGGACCTTTTCACCAAGCCTGTAGCATTGCTCGAGAGCACTGGCAGATTCTCAAGCCTGGGCATCAGAGCACTTATGGCTGAGGGGGTCTCCACTCGTGGAGTTTCGTTCCCTTCGGTAAGGGCTAGCCAACCCAAAATATCGCCACAAGCACCAGCCACATCATCCCCACACGACCACAACAATTCCTCAGACATTCCATCAAACAATTCCTCGGCCTCTTCAGCCTCCTGTGAGGAGCAAAAATATTCTAAGTCAGAGTCCCATGATATAAAGCTCTTTACTGTTTTGGTACTCACGGTTCCCTCAGTACTCTCACCCATAGACTGCGATGGATTCTCCAAAGCAATGGCTTTTGTTCGATGAGCTGCCACTGGAGAGGGTTGCGAACCCTTCTTGTGACTAGTCGGAGGCTTCAGGGGTTCCACTTACTCCAAGGCAGGCATGACAGTAATCTCAGTAATGGTGGACGAGGCCGTGTCCATCACCTCGGGGGTTGACTCTCGGGCCCATACAGCGGCAATTTCCTTGTTGAGGGCACTAGCAACTGTGGATGAAACCTGGACATCGGGCCCCTTGGCCGGAACATAGGAAATGTGCTCCTCAGTGGCCCAGTCCATATGGTAGGCCCAAGGCAATTTGGTGGGCTGCTCCACCTTGAAGACGTATTCTCCACACTTTCTGCTTCTGGCGAATGGCCGAGAATTTGCAATCAAGCCGTCACACTTCCCGCATAACATGCCGATGGCCTCCATGTCTAATGCGGTGTATAGCACAAACCGCCCCTGCGGCAGCAGGCGAATGCCCGTGTCGGTAAGCACGGTGCCGGGCATCTGTATGCCTGTCAGACCCCTCACTGTAGGCATCCTGGGTCCTGGTACAGGCTGCACGCCCGCAACATGGTACATTCTCTGGGAAGTTTTGACTTTTCTCCAACACTGTGAGAAATTTAACCAACTTCTTCTCCTTCCGCAACACTCTCACGAGGTGCCTCGTGCAGGAAAAGAACAGCGCAGACTCCTCCCACTGGTTGCTTGGGCTGTGTAACCTTGCGGGCTTTTTGGCAAGGGCTCCTCCCACGCTTACGCACCTCAGTGAAAGTCTCTGCCTGAGTAAAGATGGTGCTGATGGCGCAGTTTAAAAACACTTCACCCTCTATTTTATTAAGTTGTGAGATAACGGTAAATCCCGGACTGCGAGCCCCCACGTGTAGCGGCCATAACCCCTGGGGGCGGCCTTGACTTTTTTGGGCTTACCAATTGCCTCCTTGTAGCTCATCTTTCATTGTCTAGGGGTTCCCAGGGTTAGTACCCAGTAACTTTAGAGCTGACACACAAAAGTCCTTTTGAGGATTTTTATTTTGCAGGGGTAACATCCAACAGTAACACAGTCTCAGGTGGGAATAGAGGGCACGGGTGATAAAACTCAGGCACTTTGAACTTCTGACATCCACTGAATGTCTCTAGTTAGCCCAGAGAGTAGCCACTCGCAACTTGGCACTTCACTGCAGGATAAATCTCTAACCATAGATTTAGCAGCCAACATGTGATCCGGAAACTTTGCAAAGTCTATGCCACAGACTAGATTGTAACTGAAGATAAGTAGGAGCCTTTCCCTCAGTACCTGGATCTCTCAGCCTTCTTGGCGATACTATGGGAAGTGTGGATTCTCTAGTGTCCATTAGGGATGGGCCCGGTGTTCGATTCGAACCCATGTTCGAATCGAGCACCGGGCGTTCGCTCGCTCGGCGAGCCCAGAACTATTGGGGGCGCTCGCATCAAATTCGTGTGATGCGAGCGGCCCCGCAATGCATTGCGCTAGTCGCAGTGCAGTGCTGGCTGATGATTGGCCAAGCATGCACTGTGACCCCGCATGCTTGGCCAATCACAGCGCCGGCAGCGAGGAGAGCCATAATTGGCTACAGGCAGGATGCCTGTAGCCAATTATAGCTCAGGGGCTTTAGTACACGCCCCACGGCATATTATGTTTCAGTCAGTGTCAGCGTGTCAGTGTGCTGCTGACAATATGTGCTCTATTTCTGGGGATATGTGTGTGCGTGCTGTTAGAACAGCATTGCAGTATCACATCTGGGGGGTGTCTATAGGTGGCCTGTGAAGGAGGGCAGGTTTCCTGTGCTTAGAACTTTCCCTGCAAAAAAGTGTAATTTTTGCAGGAAAAAAGCTATTTAAAAGCACTCGCGGTTAATGAATTGATGGCTCCTGTAACACAGAGAACTGTCATTCATTAATAAAAAAAAAAGCGTGGGGGTCCCCCCAAATTCAATAACCAGGCCCTTCAGGTCTGGGATGGATATTAAGGGGAACCCCAGCCAAAAAAAAAAAAATGGCGTAGGGTCCCCCTCAAAATCCATACCAGACCCTTGAGGTCTGGTATGGATTTTAAGGGGAACCCTAGCCAAAAAAAATGGCGTGGGGTCCCCCTCAAAATCCATACCAGACCCTTATCCGAGCACGCAACCTGGCAGGCCGCAGGAAAAGAGGGGGGGACGAGAGCGGCCCCCCCTCCCGCCTGAACCGTACCAGGCCACATGCCCTCAACATTGGGAGGATGCTTTGGGGGTCTAAGACCCCTAAAGCACCTTGTCCCCATGTTGATGAGGACAAGGGCCTCTTCCCCACAACCCTGGCCATTGGTTGTGGGGGTCTGTGGGCGGGGGGCTTATCGGAATCTGGAAGCCCCCTTTAACAAGGGGACCCCCAGATCCCGGCCCCCCCCTGTGTGAAATGGTAAGGGGGTACAAAAGTACCCCTACCATTTCACCAAAAAAGTGGCAAAAATGGTAAAAATGACAGGAGACGGTCTTTGACAATTCCTTTATTAAAATCTTCTTTCTTCTTTCTTCATCCTTCGGTTTCTTCATCTTCTCCTTCCGTCATCTTCTTCCATCTTCTTCCATCTTCTTCTTCCTCCGATCCGCTTCTTCTTGCGCTGGTCTTCTCGTCCGGCATCTTCTTCCGTCGGCGTCGGTGTCCGTGTCTCTTCTTGGGCCGCTCCGCGCAATAGGAGGCTCCCGCTGTGTGAGGCTCCGCTCCGTCTGACAGGTCTTTTATAATGAAGGGCACCTGGTGACCCCGCCCCCTCTGACGCACGGGGACGTCATGGGGAATTCCATGATGGCTTTCCCATGACGTCAGAGGGGGGCGGGTCACCAGGTGCCCTCCGTTATAAAAGACCTGTCAGACGGAGCGGAGCTTCACACAGCGGGAGCCTCCCATTGTGCGGAGCGGCCCAAGAAGAGACAGAGACACCGACGCCGACGGAAGAAGATGCCGGACGAGAAGGACGAGAAGACCAGCGCAAGAAGAAGCGGATCAGAGGAAGAAGAAGATGGAAGAAGATGGAAGAAGATGACGGAAGGAGAAGATGAAGAAACCGAAGGATGAAGAAAGAAGAAAGAAGATTTTAATAAAGGAATTGTCAAAGACCGTCTCCTGTAATTTTTACCATTTTTGCCACTTTTTTGGTGAAATGGTAGGGGTACCCCCTTACCATTTCACACATTTTTGGCTAGGGTTCCCCTTAAAATCCATACCAGACCTCAAGGGTCTGGTATGGATTTTGAGGGGGGCCCTACGCCATTTTTTTTTTTGGCTGGGGTTCCCCTTAATATTCATCCCAGACCTGAAGGGCCTGGTTATTGAATTTGGGGGGACCCCTACGCTTTTTTTTTTTTTTTCATTTTTTTTATTTTTTATCAATGACTTTTTTTTTATGAAAGAGTTTCAATGAATGACTGTTCTCTGTATTACGGGAGCCGTCAATTCACATTAGCCGCGAGCGATTTTAAATAGCTTTTTTACTTTCAAAAATGACACTTTTTGCAGAGACAGTTCTAAACACGGGAAACATGCGCCCCTTTACATGCATACTATAGACACCCCCCAGGTACGAAATTTAAAGGAATATTACACTTTTATTGTTTCAATTTAAGCATTATTAAAATCACTGCTCCTGAAAAAACGGCCGTTTTTAAAACTTATTTTTGCATTGATACATGTCCCCTGGGGCAGGACCCAGGTCCCCAAACACTTTTTATGACATTAACATGCATATTAGCCTTTAAAATTAGCACTTTTAATTTCGAACGTTCGCATCCATTAAAACTAATAGGGTTCTAAAGCTCGCACGGACTTTAGGTCCGTTCGCGGGTTCTGGTGCAAGCCAAACGGGGGGGTGTTCGGCTCATCCCTAGTGTCCATACAACTCAGCTCCCAGGCTCCTACCGAGCAGCCAGCTACTTGGCCCTCCTCCGAAGAGTCCTCCCCTGGTCACTTGTACGAGTTGCCGTGTCCCTCCAATACCAAGAGCACACCGGGACGCCTTTGAATCCTCTTTCAGTAACTGGGCCTCTGTGGATCCCCACCCCAGACCATGAGGGCCTCTGGGGCTGGTCAGGCTGACCATGCTTGCAGGGACGGCAGACACTCCTGGGCCCGGGACCCCTCACGGGGCTGCCCCGGACCGAAACCAGGAATCAAAGCAGCAGCCGAACCCTGAACACGTGACTTCAGCACCTTAAATACCCCTTCCCAGACTACACAGCGGGGCCAGACGCGCCACTGATTGGCTCCGGGAAAGATTTGTACCTAACACGTCCAACCAGGCTTGATTCTCAGCCTGTCACAGGTGCCTCACCGCACCTATGACCAAGCAGAACCTTAGCCCAGCCAAACTGATGCCAAAGTAAAACCTGTACAATTAACCCCCAGAACTCCGTTACAGTTCTGGGAAAAACTAAATTTACATTGATAGCGCACACTTTAGTAAAGTGTGGACGCTACATTTGTGCAAAATTAGAATATTCATTATCACTTCAAGATGTTATCACTAATATAGTCCTAGTGTGTTATAACAAAAGAACAAAGTGAAGTGAAATGACTATATAGTACCGAGCTATGTGAGGGAGAATAGGTACTGTTTATACAAAGTAACATGAAACTAAATAGATACGGCTAAAATATACCGGAGAATGAAAATGCCTAAAACAAGTGAAATAGTGAATGGAAGGGATTATGTGAAAATCATATACTATAGTTGATGTTTTCAATCGTGAAAGTAGAACACCTCCCATTCAAAATTTGAACATTGCATATCGATATCTAGCCAAATACACGGAACGACATGTATTCACACATTTATAGAATCTTCTAACACATTTTTATATTACATGTTTTGTTTTTTGTGTGATGAATCTGTGATTTCAATGGAGGAGGAATCACAGAGGATGTTGATGTGTGTCGGGTCGCCGGGTAGGGAGGGGGTAAGCAGGCTAAGAAACGTTTACCTCAATCATCCTGATGGCGGTTCCGACTCCGTTGAAGGTGTCGACTATTAATGTCGCTAGCATTAAATTAGTAAGTACTCGTAACATGGCTTTATTTTTGCTCAGTAGGTTTGATGCTGATATTTTTGTAGCATCCTGATGTTTAGGCAGGGTTGCTTCTAAATTTACCTGCCAGGTGTAGTTACCTTGGCTCATCGTTAGGGATCACTTGATTTCACTAAGTCTATAATTGCTGCACTTTTCTCTTCTACCGCTAGGTGGTCGGGTAACTGTTGACATTAGATAAGACAAGGGCAAAGCAAGGACAGATTCAGCCCCTCACACGCTGGCACACTTGACCAGCTACACAGGCCTAAACAATTTGCATTAGCAATACAATCAACGTTAACACATACACAAATACCAGCCAAAAATTCAAATATTTCATAGAACTTTCAGGACCACTCACGCACGGCTTCAGAATTCACAAACCTGCATGAATCTTGTCCACAGTAGAGAAGGCTTTCAGTTCTAGGTGTAGTTGAGGACTCATTAGCTTAAAATTAGCTCAAGACAAAAATACATTAGGTTTTGGGTTCTGTGCAGAAATAAATTACACATGCCTTCTGGGGTGGCAATTGAAATAAATGCTAAAATAAATATTTTCCAAGGGTGGTTATGGATTCACTCTATTTATTGCATATATGTATTAACTTGTCTATTCCTATAGTTAGCTAGTCTATAAATACTCTGATAATGTTACTCTGATAATATCATTAATGCAATGATATAAGGTTAGCTATGAAAACAAACACACTGCTTAGTAAAACAATGTCTTATTTAATTCCCAAGAAAATAGGAAAATGTTAACATGAAAACACTAAAGGAAAATATTATAAAGCGTATAACAAAAGAACATCAAAGATACTTATCGCAAGGCTGTCCTCTAGATATTTTCTTGCCGGCTGGGCTTAAAATAGTAACAGAGAGAGGCATTAGGCTCAGAGAACCATCAGGCAAGAGCCAAGAGCAGTAAAAAAGGGACAACTTCCCTTCTGTGGGAAATTTTACACTGCATTCAGAACCACTTGTAACCACACCCTGCTAGCCTATTGTCCAATGATATAGTGCCAAGAGGCATTTCTTTTAATATATTATATTTCTGTCCATCATGCTGTATTGACCTCTAGGGGCAGTATTTGTCCATGGACCATTGCTATGTGACCCAGGCCATCTTCAGTCTTAGTTGCCCCTTTGATCTTTTGTAGCAGGATATTCATCAATCATCTCTCTTGCGAATCAAGGAGCCAAGCTTTTGTTCTACAAAGCTTTGATGTGCAACTTGTTACATTCCAGTCACCTGGTATCAACCAGAAAAACTCCAGAAATATGATATTAAACCATGTTGCCTTCCAACAGAGGTCATGTGACAGATGTGGACATCACACAGGAGAACATACATGTATATCGGGATGCTGCATATGGGGTTATAGGGAATAGTCATGTCCCTGAACACATCAGCTGGGGGTAGTGCCGCCATATTGGGGGCCCAATTCGTATCCAGCCAGTCGGTACACGAGGAGCCACACACGGTGTCAGCACATCTCACAGTGATTTGTGGATGGACAAATATGGAGGCTGGCCCTCCACCCCTGGGCCCTCCAATGGTATCAGACTTCAGATTTACATTACTGCTGTTGGGTGTGACTTTTTCACATTATTAATGTGCTTTGCTGTTCCATATTTCCATGGCTGTATTTCCTATGCAGATACATATTTTCTTCATGTATAACAAGGACAGCCAGTGGCATTGCTGAGGAATAGTGAAGATAAGAGGACCTGTACATGGATGGAGTGCAAGAAGAGGGCCCAGATGTGCACTGGGGGCCCCTCTCCTGTCCACCAATGACTAGATCCCAGTGATCTGATAGGAACCCATCTGGGTAATATTAATCCAGCTGACACCATAGTTGTCCTTTTGTGACAGGTCCTCTTTCAGTGACCCATTAGCAGCAGGTGGAAACATTGGCTCTAGGTGGGGCCTGAGCTGTTCTGATGACCCTGCCGTGTTACCATTGAAATCTCTCTGTGAAGGAAAACACAATCTGTATTTATTTATTCTTCTTTGAGGGGCTCAGTAATTCAGAGACTGTCGGGTTATACTGCCTCCTACAGGAAGAATGGAACACTGGCAAACAAAAACTGTGGGCCAAGTATAGCTCCTCCTACTCCTAATATGCCTTAGTTTTGTGGGAGTGTCCAGGAGAAGGGTTACCTTTTCTCTGAGTATTTTAATAACAATAAAAGATGAATTTTGGGATAAAGTCTGGCCATGTTCTGACATTCTGTACAGGTGGAAATCTCAGGAGGACCGCCATGGGGGAATAGAAAAGGGTCTTCACCAACCACAAGATTGGAGGCGCACAACTGTCTACAATGTCTTTGTATGATGGCGGATTAGCACTGGGAACACCTGAGCTCATTTGGGGGGCAGCACATACTTTTGCCCCCACCTGAGGAGATAACACCTCACCCAATACCATCCCCTCCACCTGAAGAGTCCCCACCCCACCTCAATTCCCATCATCATCAGAGACCCCACCCCCAATATAATTTCCATCATCTGTGAAGACCCCACCTCACCTAATACTGTTCCCTCAACCTGAGGAGATGCCCACCTCATCTTAAGCCGGTCCCTCGACCTGATTAGACCCCCACCTCATCTAATGCCATCCCATCAGTCTGAGGAGACCCCACCTCACCCGAGGAGACCTCACCTCACCTGATACCGCCCCCTCCACCCAAGAAGACGCCACCTCACCCAATATCATCCCCTTCACCTTAGGAGACCCCACCTCACCCAATACCATCCCCCCAGTTGAGGAGACCCAACCTCACCCAATACCATCCCCTCCAAATGAGAAGACCTCACCTCACCCAATACCATCCCCTCCAACTGAGGAGACCCCACCTCACCTAATACCATCCCCTCCACTATGTGTATGATATCTGTCCGTCTCTTATTCCAACTGTCCACAGCACAGACATCTCTTCCCTATTCCTACCTATAGCATTGGCTGCAGCTGACAGACTCATATTTCCATAGAAGGGAAAGGTGCTTCACCAGAGACCTCAGGAGATTTCTGCTTCTCCTGCCTGCACCTACCTTCTTGCTAGCCATAGCAAGGTGTGATTGGACTGGGCAGTAATTTCTTCACCCACCACTAGATGTCTTCAATGATCCACCTGAATTCTGTGCATCTAACTTGGGGCTATTATATAGGAAACATTTTATGTTATGTCATATTTACAAACAGTATCTGGTAGGAACATATTATGTGTTAAATATAGAGAGGGCAGGGAGAGTGCAAGGAAAGGAAAGAATGCAGAGAAGGGGGAAGGGAGAGGTGAGAGAGGGGGGAAGGGAGAGGTGAGAGGAGGAAGGGAGAAGAGAGAGAGGGGGAAGGGAAAGGAGAGAGAGGGGGAAAGGGAGAGAGGGGGAGGGAAAGGAGAGAGAGGGGGAAGGGAAAGGAGAGAGAGGGGGAAGGGAAAGGAGAGAGAGGGGGAAGGGAAAGGAGAGAGGGGGAAGGGAAAGGAGAGAGAGGGGGGGAAGGGAAAGGGAGAAGGCAGATGAGAGAGATGGGAGAGGTGAGAGGGGAAAGGGGAGGAGAAAGGGGGAAGGGAGAGGTGAGAGGGGGAAAGGAGAGGAGAGGGGGAGAGGTATGAGGGGCAAGAGAGAGAAGAGAGAAGAGAGGAGGAGGGGTAAGGGAGAGAAGAGAGGGGGAGCGAGAGGTGAGAGGGGGAAGGGAGGGGTAAGAGGGGGAAAGGAGAGGTGAGGGGGGAAGGGAGAGGGGAAGGGAAATGATAGAGGGGGAAGGGAGAGGTAAGAGGGAAGGGAGAGGAGAGAGGGGGAGGGAGAGGTGAGAGGGGGAAAGGAGAGGAGAGAGGAGGAAGGGAGAGGAGAGAGAGGGGGAAGGGAGAGGTGAGAGGGTATCGAATGAGGAGAACAAGCTGAGAAGAAGTTGGTAATAAATCACAGAATCGCAGAATAAGGTTCATAAAATATACAAAACTTTATTGATGAGTAAAAAACCTCAATGGGGTAAATCTATAGAGAATAACACCTTCCAATAATTAGGTAATAATATTGGTAGCCCAATAATCAATCGGGATAATCACGTCCCTTTGAGTAATGATCCATGACATGAAATTCTCCGGGAAATAATACATGATCCTCATATACAATATATCAGACATGAAATATAATCAGAACAAATCGGTGGATAAATCCATTTAGATGATATAATAAAAATTGCAGCAAGTTGTCAGTGAAAGGCAAAGTGGCTGAACGGACTCGGCACAATGAAATCTTAGTAGCCGTGTTGGCAGAGAGTCATGCAGAGCAGAGATGGGGGAGTTGGCAGAAGTAAAGATGAACTTCTAGAAATGGGATCACTTGGCTAAGCTTGTCATTCAGGGGGATAAAGTTCTGGTTGTGGAACAAAAACTCTGATATAAGGCAGCAGAGAGCCGGCTATGAGATGTCAGTCTCTCCTTGGGATTGCTGATGGATCTGGTTCTGTTCTTATACAAGATAATGTCAGCAACATGGAGAAAGACATTGCAGAGAGATGGAGCAAGCAGAGAGAGACACTGGGAGCCGGGAATGCCCTATATGTTAGATAGAGCCGCATCACTTTATTACATCCAAGGAAAGGAGTGAGTGCAGGGAGAGGAGAGAGGATGGAGATTAGTATGGAGGATGGAGAGTAGTATGGACTATAGAGAGTAATGTGGAGGATGGAGAGGAGAGAGAATGTAGAGGAGTATGGAGGATAGAAATGAATGTGGAGGATGGAGAGGAGTATGGAGGATGGAGAGCAGTATGGCGGATGGAGTGTAGTATAGAGGATGGAGTGTAGTATGGAGGATGAAGAGGAGTATGGAGGATGGAGAGCAGTATGAAGAATGGAGCGCAGTATGGAGGATGGAGAGAAGTATGAAGGATGGAGAGCAGTATGGAGGAGGGAGAGGAGTATAGAGGCTGGAGAGAAGTATGGAGGATGGAGAGGAGTATGGAGGATGGAGAGGAGGATGGAGCGGAGTATGGAGGATGGAGAGGAGGATGGAGGATGGAGCGGAGTATGGAGGATGGAGAGGAGTAGGACAGCAGTGATAGGGAGATGCAGTCTCCTTCTCTGTATTAGTGATTGTTCCAGTCAGCTTTTATCGATGAGAAACTTTAGAAAATGTATTTTTCCCGCCATGAATGAGTCCTAATAATGAGTCGGATCCTCATCTTCATCATCATCATCATAGTAAGTATTGATAATATTGGAAAATGCTGAATCCTACAGAGGGGAGAAGAGGGAATTCATAATGGGAGGCGACCATTGTATCCATGAAGAGTAGAAGACTTTCCTTTAGAGGGTTTCAGAGAAATCTGAGATGTTGGTGAGGACATCCTCTATACATGGAAGAGATCCAGCAGACCCAACACTGGGACACAATCACCAGACAAATCTCTGGCTGTCTACAAGAGATAATTGTACAATTACACCGAGATATTACATTGTATACATTCCATGAAATGTTTCATCAATACATATATATGTGAATGTGATGTGTATATCATTCCATTTTACACAGGGACTCATGTTATTTCCATCCAAACTATGCCAAAGAGACACCAGAATTTATCCAAAAAATCGCTAATTCTGTTCCCAGTGCACTACTTGTGGCCTCATCATACAGACTGGACCCCCCCCACAAGTCATTATTTATAAAATAAAGAAAGCTTGCAGGAAAGAACAATTTAAAAGTCTTTTTTTTGTTTATAAATGTCAGTTTTGCTGCAGCAGGTTCTATGCATGCAAAAATCAATAACAAAGGTAAGGTGGAGTCAGATTTTGTATGTACCTTGTAGGGTTTAATAAACAAATATACCACAGAATAGAATAAAAATATAATTAATCGTTATTTTTCATATATTAATGGTCAAACAAGAAAATTACAATTAATGTCATAGATTCAGGAGTCATTCTGCTCTGCTGGCTCACACAACTCATGAATCTAATGTGCTCTGATGGGTCACTCATAGATTCAGGAGTAATTCTGCTCTGCTGGCTCACAACGTTGATTCTTGTGTGTTCTCTTTCTGAGTCATTCACAGACTGGACTTGACTTGACTGTCTGCTGCCTTCTTCACACTCAGACATCATACAGAAGAGAATCGTGTGTGCTCTGTGATTTATTCAGAATCTTGGAGCATATCTAATTGTACAAATCATGATCTGAGGCTGCTGTATTTTCAGCTACCTCTCTACTCATCCTGAAAGGGCAGGATATTTGACAATGAATTGAATTGGTTTAACTTTCATGATTCGATTCAAACTCTGTAGTGAGTTGATTCACTGATTCGATTCAGTGATTCAGTAGCCAAGCCTAGTGGGATTCCAAGATGAAAAAAAAAAGTGCCAAAGACCCCGTGTATGGAAATCCATCCGCAGAGCTTCTACTCCCCCTGGCAATGGTCAGACATGGGCCAGGCTATTCCCATCAGAACGGACGGCAGATCCACAGAACATTGTGTAGCGTCGGCTCCTGAAGAGCACAAGCTATGTGTTTTTTTTTAAACTTCATAAAACCGCAGTTTGGTTTTAATTATACCAAATTATGGTTTCAGTGCAAGTCTAGCTGGATTGCACTGGGTTCTACTTGGCCACAGGTGTCGCTGTCACCTCTGGCAAGTGTGAGACCACAGTTTGGCTAGGCGCATTGAGTGCCAATCTCTCTCGGAACCAGCCCTGTGGCAGTGTCGTCTTGCTGTGGATTTTGGGAGAGGGTACTTAAGGTACTGACATCACGTGTTTCTGGGTTCCCTTCCAGAAGCCATCTTCTGTCTGTTTGGTCCTGGTACTCCTGACAAGCCACCGTGGCCCTCCTGGCCTGGGGTGCAGATCCATGCAATTTTGAGTCTCGGGGCTGGATAGCTCGAGGAGAAGCAACTTCAGGGACAGGCCCGAATGGATGTCAGGGCTGAATTATCCAAAAGTGGTCCGGTGCCGTCTCAGTTAGGAGAGGCCCAGCAACTGGAGAAGCACCCAGGGGAGGGTGCCATGTGCTAAGGCTGGCTTTCAAGAAGAAGCCTGGAGGCTCAGTTGAAGGACACTAAACGGATCAACACTCATACAGTATCGTCGGTCCGCTGCAAGATACTAGTACCGTATGATAGCTCTCTAAATTTATCTAGTCCTCAGTTACAACCAAGTGTGTGGCATAGACTTTATTCTCAAGTGTTCTACAACCAAGTCTGTGGCAGAGACTTTGCTCTATCTAACACTCCTCCGGCTGCTAGGCCTAGTGTGAGGAGGTCTATCCGGGTTGTGATAATCCGGTTGTGAGACAGTTGCTCTCTGGATTCCTACAGTGAGAGATTTTCTAACTAAGCAGTTCCAAAGGTACCTGAATTTCCACCAACTTCTAAGAGACTGTTTTATCTTTTTTTCCAAAAAAATAACCATAAAAAGGAAGATAAAGTGTCAGTTTCTACATTTTTCTGGACCATCTACCACAGGAACCCCTAGACGGAGATGAGGTGAAGAAGGTAACAGTAAACCCAATAAAACCATCAGCTCCTTCGGGGTTAGTGCTACAATTGTTTATAAGGAAAATAAAATAAAATTAAACATAACTGAAAACCCATATAGATCTGAGGAAAACACATTATATACATATATATATTATATATATATTACCTTTGGTCCATATATTCTCGGTATGACAGATTATTGCCGAACATTTACAATATACATACAGATACCTTACAGAAATACATAGTCTAGATATCAGAAAGGTACATATGGAGATGTACAGAAAGCATTTTTTATTTTTACCAAGTCAAGCCAATGTGGCCATTCAACAAGGAAATTATATTTTCAGATTAGAGTAGGAAAGGGAAAACAATGGGGAAAGAAGGAGGGGAGGGGCTAAATTTACCATAAATTGGAGTCAAATATTAAAAGAAATGGGGCATATCTAATGGCGTCATGTAACCCTGGTGATTGGGTGTCACTTAAATGACTTGAAACTAGAATGTCACAAAGAGATTGGTTAAATATAAGTATAAGGTGTGGCTCTGGTTCTATGAATAGTTTTAATGATGGATCATCTGGTAACAGGTTCTATACATGGTACAAATGTGCCACTTTACAGGCAGACTAATGCGGCGTACACACGTGCGGGACTTTTCCCGGCGGACCTAGTCCAGCGGACAATCCGCCGGACTTTCCAGCTGGCTTCGCCGGACTTTTAGAGCGTGTGGACTTGCCCATACACGCCCGGACTTCTCCGGCGGACAGTCCGCTGAACAAAGTCGGCGGGACTTTTGAAAATAAACGGACTTGCCCACACACGGAGCAGTCCGTTCATTTCGAACGTAACTTCAGGTACGTAGCTAGCGTAGGCAGTAAATGCCGGCGCGCTAGCTCCGTCACCTGGCATGGATTTAAAGGGAATCCCCACGCCGAAAAACGGCGTGGGGGTCCCCCCCAAATCCATCTCAGACCCTTATCTGAGCATGCAGCCCGGCCGGCCAGGAAAGGGGTGGGGACGAACGAGCGCCCCCCCCCCCCCTCCTGAGCCGTACCAGGCCGCGTGCCCTCAACATGGGGGGTGCCCTGGGGAAAGGGGGGCCGTGCGGCCCCCCCACCCCAAAGCACCTTGTCCCCATGTTGATGAGGACAAGGGCCTCTTCCCGACAACCCTGGCCGTTGGTTGTCGGGGTCTGCGGGCGGGGGCTTATCGGAATCTGGGAGCCCCCTTTTATAAGGGGGCCCCCAGATCCCGGCTCCCCACCCTATGTGAATGAGTATGGGGTACGATGTACCCCTACCCATTCACCTAAAGTGTAAAATGTAAAGTAAAGAAACCACACTTTTGAAAAAATATTTTATTGCACTGCTCCGGCGGTCTTCTTCCGTCTTGGGGGGTCTTCTCGCCGGACTCCTCCGCCATTTACCAAGCTCTTTTACCGAGCGGAGAAGTCCGGCTACCTTCTTCGTCGTCGCCGCCGTCGTCTGGGGGTCTCGATCCGCCTTCGGGGGTCTTCGGGGGGTCTTCCGGGGTCTCTTCTGTTCTTGCCGCTGTCGTCGCTTTCTGCGCCGCCTTCTTCTTCTTCTTCCGCCTTCTTCTTCTTGTTCTTCTTGTTCTTCTTCTTCCGATGTTGACACGTCGCTCGCTCTGGCCGGAATGCCAGAGCCGCGCTGTGCTGGGACTTATATAGGGACAAGGGGACAGGGTCACATGCTCATGTCACATGGTGACCCCGCCCCCTTGTGATGTCACAGTCCCGGAGGATGCTGGGACTGTGACATCACAAGGGGCGGGGTCACCATGTGACATGAGCATGTGACCCTGTCCCCTTGTCCCTATATAAGTCCCAGCACAGCGCGGCTCTGGCATTCCGGCCAGAGCGAGCGACGTGTCAACATCGGAAGAAGAACAAGAAGAACAAGAAGATGAAGGCGGAAGAAGAAGGCAGCGCAGAAAGCGACGACAGCGGCAAGAACAGAAGAGACCCCGGAAGACACCGGAAGACCCCCGAAAACCCCCGAAGGCGGATCGAGACCCCCAGACGACGGCGGCGACGACGAAGAAGGTAGCCGGACTTCTCCGCTTGGTAAAAGAGCTTGGTAAATGGCGGAGGAGTCCGGCGAGAAGACCCCCCCAAGACGGAAGAAGACCCCCGGAGCAGTGCAATAAAATATTTTTTCAAAAGTGGTTTCTTTACTTTACATTTTACACTTTAGGTGAATGGGTAGGGGTACATCGTACCCCATACTCATTCACATAGGGTGGGTGGCCGGGATCTGGGGGCCCCCTTATAAAAGGGGGCTCCCAGATTCCGATAAGCCCCCGCCTGCAGACCCCGACAACCAACGGCCAGGGTTGTCGGGAAGAGGCCCTTGTCCTCATCAACATGGGGACAAGGTGCTTTGGGGTGGGGGGGGGGGGCCGCACGGCCCCCCTTTCCCCAGGGCACCCCCCATGTTGAGGGCACGCGGCCTGGTACGGCTCTGGAGGGGGGGGCGCTCGTTCGTCCCCACCCCTTTCCTGGCCGGCCAGGCTGCGTGCTTGGACGAGGGTCTGAGATGGATTTGGGGGGAACCCCCACGCCGTTTTTCGGCGTGGGGAGTCCCTTTAAATCCATGCCAGGTCACGGAGCTAGCGCGGCGGCATTTACTGCCTATGCTAGCTACGTAACCTGAAGTCACGTGCTAAATGAACGGACTTGCCGATGAGCGGCAAGTCCGTTCATTTCCAAAAGTCCGGCGGACTAGCCTACTAACGGCAGTCCAGCGGATAATTTTAAAACAAAACTTAAAACCTAGTCCGCCGGACTTTTGGCGCCAAAAAGTCTGCCGACGCCCACACACGAGGGGATTGTCCGCTGGACTTGAGTCCAGAGGATAATCCCGCGGGATTGTCCCTTCGTGTGTACGCGGCATAAGGGGACCCCCCGGCACTATATTTAAAGGAATTTTTATTTTTTATTGTTTCACATTAAGCATCATTAAAATCACTGCTCCTTTAAAAAAAAGATTGTTTTAAAAAAAAAAATTTCTTTGATGTTCCCCAGGGCAGTACGCGGCCCCCATACCCTCTTTATGGCCAATTACTTGCATATAAGCCTTCAAAATGGGGACTTTTGATTTTTCCAGTTGGAATCCCATAAACTACAATGTGGTTTGCCATTCGGGTCCAAACTTTTGTGATGTTTGAAAGTTCTGACGTGAACCAAACAAGAGGGTGTTCGGCCAATCACTAGTGACTACACGTAATACTCTGCAGTGGGATGGGTGACACGTAATGCTCTACAGTGGGATGGGTGACACATAATGCACTACAGTGGGATGGGTGACACGTAATGCTCGGCAGTGGGATGGGTGACACGTAATGCTCTGCAGTGGGATGGGTGACACATAATGCTCTGCAGTGGGTTGGGTGACACATAGTGCTCTGCAGTGGGATGGGTGACACGTAATGCTCGGCAGTGGGATGGGTGACACGTAATGCTCTGCAGTGGGATGGGTGACACGTAATGCTCTGCAGTGGGATGGGTGATGGCAATGGGATGGGTGATACATAATTCTCTGCAGTGGGATGGATGACATGTAATGCTCTGCAGTGGGATGGGTGACATGTAATGCTCTGCAGTGGGATGGGTGATACATAATGCTCTGCAGTGGGATGGGTGATACATAATGCTCTGCAGTGGGATGGGTGACACGTAATAATCTGCAGTGGGTTGGGTGACACATAATACTCTGCAGTGGGATGGGTGACACGTAATGCTCTGCAATGGGATGGGTGATACATAATGCTCTGCAGTGGGATGGGTGACACGTAATAATCTGCAGTGGGATGGGTGACACGTAATAATCTGCAGTGGGATGGGTGACACGTAATACCCTGCAGTGGGTTGGGTGACACATAATGCTTTGCAGTGGAATGGGTGACACATAATGCTCTGCAGTGGAATGGGTGACACACAATGATTGGGGGTGATGGTTCAAATAAAATATAAAATTCCACTGAAAATTTAGTAAAATATGTTGTCAAAAATTGTCAGTAAACTTTGACACAACATGACAGTGTCTTGTATGAATAAAGTTTGTTGAAATGGTTGGTCCTTGTGCCGTTGTCACAGAACATCATCCAGGAGCCACTTTTCTGGTGTAAAGGGGAACTCTGATGTATGGAGAGAACTCTGATGTACGGAGAGGACTCTGATGTACGGGGAGGACTCTGATGTACGGAGAGGACTCTGATGTACGGAGAGGACTCTGATGTACGGAGAGGACTCTGATGTACGGGGAGAGGATTCTGATGTACGGGGAGAGGACTCTGATGTACGGGGAGAGGACTCTGATGTACGGGGAGAGGACTCTGATGTACGGGGAGAGGATTCTGATATACGGGGAGAGGACTCTGATGTACGGGCAGAGGACTCTGATGTACGGGGAGAGGATTCTGATGTACGGGGAGAGGACTCTGATGTACGGGGAGAGGACTCTGATGCAAGGGAGAGGACTCTGATGCAAGGGAGAGGACATCATCCAGGAGCCACTTTTCTGGTGTAAAGGGGAACTCTGATGTATGGAGAGGACTCTGAAGTAAGGGAGAACACTATGGCCTTCGGTGTAAAGGGGAACTCTGATGTACGGAGAGGACTCTGATGTATGGAGAGGACTCTGATGTACGCAGAGGACTCTGATGTATGGAGAGGACTCTGTTGTAAGGGAGAACACTGTGGCCTTCGGGTAAAGGTAAAGGGGAACTCTGATGTACGGAGAGGACTCTGATGTACGGAGAGGACTCTGATGTACGGAGAGGACTTTGATGTACGGAGAGGACTCTGATGTACGGAGAGGACTGTGACATACGGAGAGGACTGTGACATACGGAGAGGACTGTGATGTACGGAGAGGACTGTGATGTACGGAGAGGACTCTGATGTACGGAGAGGACTCTGATGTACGGAGAGGACTCTGATGTACGGAGAGGACTGTGACGTACGGAGAGGACTGTGACATACGGAGAGGACTGTGATGTACGGAGAGGACTGTGATGTACGGAGAGGACTGTGATGTATGCAGTGTGATGGGTGACACACAATGATTGGCGGTGATGGTTAAAATAAAACATTTTTTTCCACTGAAAATTTAGTAAAATGTATTGTTAGTAAACTTTGACACAACAGGACAGTGTCTTGTATGAATAAAGTTTGTTGAAATGTTTGGTCCTTGTCCCATTGACACAGAACATCATCCAGAAGCCACTTTTCTGGTGTAAAGGGGAACTCTGATGTATGGAGAGGACTCTGATATAAAGGAGAACACTGTGGCCTCCGGTGTAAAGGGGGACTCTGATGTAAGGGGGGCTCTGAGGACTCCGATTCCCCTTAGTGTCCTCACTCAGAGGCAGGAGGGAGAAGGGGAGACTTCAGTCACAGACAGGGATGGATGGTGAGCTCACTCACCCCTTGGCAGTCATCACCTCTCATCAGATGTATCTGAGGTTGTTGGACTTCACATTTCCGCCCCCCCCCCCCCTTTCCTGAGGCCCAGCGCTGGGGATTGGAGTGTGGGGAAGACACAGAGGAGGAGGGGCGGGAGGAAGAGGTGCAGATCGATCCCTCTCTCCTCTCCTGTCAGTATGTGTGGGGGAGGGGGGATTGTTAGTGTCGGCTTTGGGCAGCATGAAAGAGAATGTAACAGACACTCTCAGCTCAGACAACGGCAGTCAACGACCCTGCTGGAAAGTCATAGTCCAGTCTGAATATTGTGTCCGGGTGTCAGGCAGTCTGAATCCCGGACGTATGATTCCAAACCCAGACTGTCCGGGTGAATCCCAGACAGGTGGCAACCCTAGGCGGAGCTGTAGCGGTGATGTGAAAGTGCGGGGGGCGCTGTGACTCATAGAGAGGAGGCGGGGTAGAGGCGGGGCTCCAATCAGATGACAATGGAGGCGGAGCTGTAGCGGTGATGTGAAAGTGCGGGGCCGCTGTCACTCATAGAGAGGAGGCGGGGCAGAGGCGGGGCTCCAATCAGATGACAATGGAGGCGGAGCTGTAGCGGTGATGTGATGTGCGGTGCAGCCAGTGTGTCACCGCAGGCTTGTAGTACAATAGATGGGAGCACGCATGCGCAGGTGCCCCTATCAGATCAGTGCTGTGAAGGGGGCACCGGTCACACAACAACACAGGAAGTGGGCAATACTGAGCAGAAATTACACCATTTAGAAGAGGAAAAGAAGACAAAGATTACTATTACTGGAATTCTATATTTAAGGATCAGAAAGAGAAAATAAAAGCTGAGAGTTGATATGACTTTCCTCTGATATCATTCCATTCTGGACATTCTCTTCATATCAGGATCCGTGTATTACCTGAGAGGGGGAGGAGCTCCCACACGCCATCTTCTTGTATTCTTCTGTTTATAGATAAAAGCCAGCCTCCAATACTTCATAGAAGAATAAAATGAGAGTGTTAGAGGAGGAAATGTTGCTGTGATGATGGATAAGGGGGGAGGGGCTCTGTAAGAAATTATGGAAAAGTGAGGGGCCCTCACCATGGCAGGGGCCACACACTCATCTCCATCCAACCATTGGGATAGCAGACTGTATGCCGGGTGTGCTGGGCTGTCATGTGTACAGGCTGAGAACACACATCTGATTGGCTCAGTTATACTGACACATTGGATGGACCTCGGGGGTTGGGGGGTTATTTTTCTGTAAAGGTAAAACCTTGTGGAAGATTGTAGGACCCGACTAAGATTATTATTGGTGAATCTGATTTTCCCCATCCCCCATCTGTAATGATAAAACTTGGGATGAGGAATAAATTCTCCATCATCTGGGAAATCTGTGACTGGCACAGGAAATCTCAATCATCTCTCTCATTATCTGTAGAACTACAGAGACCTCCAATGGGATCTACAGAAATTGTATAGAATGTTTGTCACCCGTCCTTCCATTTTCATTACAGAGCAGCCCGGATGTCAGAAGACCTCCCAACAATGTCCCACCTCCATCATCTCATCCCCATCCAATTCTGTCTACATTTTACTACTCACATTCTAAGACTTAGTATGTGTGTTACCTCCAATACAACAGATCTTACCGTCTCTCCACAGAGAAGCCGGCATTCCGGAGGACCTCACAACGTCGTCTCACTTCTGACTCCGACATCTTATCATCATCCAATGTTATATACAGAAAGGTCAGAGTTCGGTTTGTGGAGATAACGGAGCAAAGATCATCACAGCTCCATAATGTCAATTTACAGTCATCAATCCTGGAGGGAGAAACAGGAAAGAGGTGAAATGTTCTTCCAGGGATGGGCAGAAGTAGACACATCCAATGACAATAACAATAATAATAAAATCCAATAACAGCGAGTGACCTGAAGGACTATGATGGGAACTCCCAGTGTAACCGGCCAATCAGAAGTCTGTCTTTGTATAACTTTCATCTAGGTGACATGTCTGGATCCCTCACATAGAAGATTTATACCAGAATCCTGCAGAATATTATATCATTTATAGGATAATTCTCACCTCATCTCCTGCAGAGTACAGCCAGGATGTCTGAGCCCCTCACATAGAAGTTTTATTCCAGAGTCTCCCAGATTATTATATGATAATTCCAGTGTGGTGAGGGATCGATTATTGATAAGAATGGATCGGAGATCATCACAGGCGGAGGGAGTCACACCACATCCACTCAACCTGCAGAGACATATCCAGACACATGATATTATATTATAAGATGAATATGAGGAATTATTCCCATTTAGTGAAAAGTAACATAACATCACTAGAGCGGAATATCAGGATATACAGAATGTTATACAGAGGAAAGATCTTGTTATTAGGGAAGCTGATGAAGGTGAAGCTGTTGTAGTACTTATGTCTACACAGTATAAAGAGGGGGCGCTGTGACAGCTCAGTCACCCCCTTATGTACCCGGTTATTAAGCAGGACCTCACATAGTGCCTCATACAGGGGCTTCTGAAATTGATAGATAAAGGAAAGGATCTGGGGGGTTTATGAAATATAACAGCAGAATTTCTGATGGTGGATACCCCAGTGACCCCAATATTCCATCGCCTTCCTAAAGTCCACCAATCAGGAGTTCCCATTGAAGGTCACCGGATTGTGACAAGAATAGGATCCCTTATAGAGAATGTAGGGGGGGGGGGGTGGAAATACATTTCCAGCCTTTAGTGCTGAGACTTCTGGGATATATTAGAGATACAAGTACTATATTGGTGAATATTCCACATTTACAATGGGATTCCACATTCACATGGGGGACACTTCACATTAAAGCACTTTATTCTTCCATCCCCCATTCTTTAGTGTCTCCAGCAATCAGATATCATCTCCATAGATATAGATCATATACTAGGATGTTACAGGAATTATTACAGAAGATGTAAAGGATGAAGGTTTTTTACCTTAACCACTTCAGCCCCGGAAGATTTACCCCCCTTAATGACCAGAGAACTTTTTACAATTTGGCACTGCACTGCTTTATCTGGTAATTGTGCAGTCATGTAATGCTGTACACAAACTAAATTTGTGTCCTTTTTTTCCTACAAATAGAGATTTCTTTTGGTGGTATTTTATCACCTCTGGGATTTTAATTTTTTGCAATATAAATGAAAAAAAAAACGAAAATGTTGAAAAAAAATTATATTTTCTACTTTTAGTTATAAGAAAAATCCAATAAACTCAGCGCTAAAACTAATAAAACTAAGCGCAGGGCTGGCATGAGGAGAGTTAGCATCAGCATGGTGTATGGCCGTTTAAGATAGTGGGTGGAGTCAGGGGAAAGTATAGGGAAGCTCAGCCCCCCCCAGCATCAGTGCTGGGAGAGAAAAGTTAGGAGAGCATGGCGGCATCCTTAGAGGAGCTGTTTTCCAACATGCAGGCCGCTGCAGCAGCTAATGTTGAGAGGTGGTTCAGGGAGCAAGTGGAGAAGATTCTGGGGGACAAGAGCGACGCCGGAGGGGGGACTGGGGGAGGCACAGGCCGGGCGCGGCGTTCCTGCCCGCCAGTCAGGTATTCATCTGACCCACCCATAGCCCCAGAGCGGCAGGGGGGCACCTCACAGGTCACTGGGCCAGAACCGCCAGCAAAACGGTCAGCGGTCGAGGAGCACGGATTGTCCGGAGTCCTGGTCGGGAGCCCGAGGGGGGGCAAGAAGTGGAGAGATGGTGGGCCCACAACGCGGGGAGAGACTGAGGATTCAGGCCTGCCCCGCGGCGCGGCCTCAGCGGGGGCGGGGCCTTAGCAGGGGCGGGGCCTCGGTGGGGGAGAAGTGCGGACTTTGCCACAGGGCAGGATAGGGGCAGCAACGGAGGCTGTGCGTTGGGGTTTAGATGAGGAGGCGGTTAAGAAGATTGGCAGGTGGGAATCAAGGCGGTTTAGGTCATACGTTAGGCCAGAGTTGGTGAGCATATAGGAACCGAGGAATATCTTATGTTTTGGCATGGGTTTGTGTGCTGGACAGTCATGGAATGTCATTTGGGTTGTTTTCTTTTCTTTCAGGTACCGCTACAGGGCTGGTATGGATCATGGGGCATTCTTATGTCTGCTGGGGGGCCAGGAGAGGTGATGTTAGGCCAGACGGGAGGCAATTGGGGTTCTCCAGGAGGGAGGCTTACATTAAGTGGTTGGGTTTCCCCGGTATGCTATGGAGCAGAATAGTCCCTGAAGTGCACCGTTTTGCACGCTGGGACAGGCCGCCTGAGGTATTAGTGTTGCATGCGAGGGGGAATGACCTGGGCCTCAGGACCAAGTTGGACATCACCCGAGACATTAAGTACGACTTTCTTCGTCTACGGGCAGCATTTCCCAACACCATCTTAGTCTGGTCAAACATGATCGCTAGGACCTCTTGGCGTTTAGCCAGGTCGGTTGACCGCCTTAACAATGCACGTAGGAAGATTAACCAGGAGGCCAGCGGGTTTTTCATCAGGAATGGAGGGTTGGCTATTAGACACACTGAGCTGGAGGTTGACACTTGGCGGTATCTGAGGGCAGACGGCGTTCACCTTACTGCAGTGGGCACGGACATGTGGGCCATAGGCATCCAAGATGGAATAGAGAGAGCATTAAGGTTGTAGAGGTGCTCACAAGGTTAAGGTTTTAACCTTGTTTGCTATGGCGGATGTTGGCTGTGCAGGTAAAGGAAGATACCCCCTCCCCACAGAGAACTTGATGCGGGACCCATTGGAGATATGGGCCCGTTGTTTATATTCCGTATAAGGATTTGTATGGAATATGGTGGATGGGTGCACTGCGGGAATAGTTGGTTGTCTTTGAGCTAGTATGTCAGCTTGAGACCTAGTTACAGTTAATATGACCGCAGTGCATGATTGATAGGTTGGTAAAATGGGTGGGGGGGGGGGGGTCATGTCCTGCTGAAGACCAACGCTACATTTCAATATCTGATGTTTTTGTTTATGTTTATTATTGTTATTTTAATAAAGGGGCTGCTACGGCCAATAAGCACTCCAACAACGGTGTGGTCTCCTTTAATGGGAAAAGGGGTGAGGTATGGAGTTGTTTAGCCGGGTAGCACAAGCATATAATATGTTATACTATGGTCATGTACTCTGCCCGCAGCCTCTGACATCTCTTTTACCATGCCCGCAGCCTCTGACATCTCCTGTACCATGCCCAAAGCCTCTGCTATCTTGACATCTCCTGTACCATGCCCAAAGCCTCTGCTATCTTGACATCTCCTGTACCATGCCCGCAGCCTCTCACATCTCCTGTACCATGCCCACAGCCTCTGCCATCTTGACATCTTCTGTACCAGGCCCACAGCCTCTGACATCTCCTGTACCATGCCCACAGCCTCTTTCGTCTTCTGTACCATGCCCACAGCCTCTGCCATCTTGACATCTCCTGTACCATGCCCACTGCCTCTTTCGTCTTCTGTACCATGCCCACAGCCTCTGCCATCTTGACATCTCCTGTACCATGCCCACAGCCTCTGACATGTCCTGTACCATGCCTGCAGCCTCTGACATCTCCTGTACCATGCCCGTAGCCTCTGACTTCTCCTGTACCATGCCCACAGCCTCTGCCATATTGATATCTCCTGTACCATGCCCACTGCCTCTTTCGTCTTCTGTACCATGCCCACAGCCTCTGCCATCTTGACATGTCCTGTACCATGCCCACAGCCTCTGACATGTCCTGTACCATGCCTGCAGCCTCTGACATCTCCTGTACCATGCCCACAGACTCTGACATCTCCTGTCTTATATTATGTCTGCAGTCTGGATAGGAGTCAACAGTGGGAACACCGCCGGGATGGAGGTCATGGAAGAAGTCAGACTTGTGTGGACTGCGGAGAGGAGACTATAGGAAACCAGAGCCACTAAGCTGGAGCAGACTGACTGAGCCCTGCATGGTGCACCTGAGAGGAGGTTAGTGACAGCGCTGCCAGTCCAGTCTGAGGGGGGGTCATTGATGTAAGGGGGAGTGAATACAATAATGTAAGGGGGAACTGATATAAAGGTTTCCCCCTTGTATCAGTAACCCACCCCCTTTGCCTTTGTGTATTCTTTCTATGGAAGGTCATCTCTGGTCATCAGAGTCCCCTCACTTTTTCCAGAGTCTCAGGTGTCCCCCTTAATGATTGCTTCACTTTTACCACACACACATATATATATATATATGTATGTAGCGCCATAACCCCTGCAGGCGGCTATGTATTTTCTGGGCTTACCAATTACCTCCTCCTTGTAGCTCGTCGTTCGTTGTCTAGGTGTTCCCAGGGTTAGTACCCAGTAATTTCAGAAGCTGACACTCAAATGTTCTTTTGAGGATTTTTATTTTCAAAAAAAGTAACGTTCAAATATAACACAGTCTCTTAGTTGGGAAGAGAGGGCACGGGTGATAAAAGCTCAGGCACTTCAGAACTGCTGACATCAAATGAATGTCTCTTTAGATAGCCCAGAGAGTAGCCACTTGCAACTGGGCGCTTCACTGTTGGATAAACCCTTGTCTGTAGATTTAGCAGCCAACAAGTGATTCAAAGATTTGCAAAGTCTCTGCCACAGACTATGTTGTAACTGAAAGATGAGTTAGGAACTTTTCCTACGGTACCTGAATCTTCCAGCCATCTCGGCGATACCGTAAGAAATGTGGATTCTCCAGTGTCCATGCAATCTCAGCTCCCAGGCTCTTACCGAGTAGCCAGCTTCTTGGCCCTCCTCTGAAGAGTTCTCCCCTGGTCGCTTGTACGAGTTGCTGTGCCTCTCCAATCCTGAGAGAACACCGGGACACCTCAGAATCCTCCTTCAGTTACTGGGCCTCGAACTAGCCAGTTCCGAGGCTCGGGAATGGACGGATCCCCACCCCAGACCAGAGGGCCTCAGGATGACCAGGCTTATGGGGGCAGCAGACACTCCTGGGTCCGGGACCCCTCACGGGGTTGGTCCGGACTGGAACCAGGAATCCAAGACCAAGCTGAACCCTGAACACGTGACTTCAGCATCTTAAATACCCCTTTCCCAGAATACACAGCAGGGCCAGACGCGCCCACTGATTGGCTCTGAGAAAGATTGGTACCTAACACGTCCAACCAGACTGCGTTCTCAGCCTGCCACAGATGCCTCACTGCACCTATGACCAGGCAGAACTCCAGTACAGCCCAGCCAAACTGATGCCAAAGTAAATAACCTAAACAATTAACCCCCAGAACTCACTTATAGTTCTGGAAAACTAAATTTACACTATAGCGCACACTTTAGCAAAGTGTCGGCGCTATATATATATCCCTAGCCCTATGTTTCATATCTGTCTTATATTATATAATACGCTCTTCAACTGTGCTTTAGAATGCATAGTTTTCCCTTTTTTGAACAAGAAAACAATGGCGTTTGCGGTTGGGCTGGTATAATAATGCTATGGGGCTGGTGTGAAATTTTTTCCAGGGCTGGTTTTTACTCCCAGTCCGGCCCTGGCAGTTAGGCAAAAACATGTCATGCGGTGCTTCAGTTGGTCTGCCTAGGGGACAGGAGCCACACTGGGGCAGAGATTATGTTAGCTCTGCAGGGGTAGGCTCAGGAGGTGGTTGATGCCACGTCAGCTTTAGCCAGGAATGGTTGTATGCGACAATGGCACTCTCTTCCCTCCGACAGGGACACTTGACCCACTTTAAAAAAATGTCAGTCATCGGTGCCAAGTCCCGATAGGTTCCAGCAACCATCGTCAGCATCTGCATTATATGGGGCAGGAATATCTAGGGGCAAGAACAGACTTGGAGACCTTTCCGACAGAGCATTCACTAGGTTACTGGGTCTTGAGGTTGGACCACTTCCCATAACTTGCTCAATATGCAATCAAGCTACTGGCCTGTCCTGCATCCAGCATTCTTTCTGAACACACATTCAGTGCTCCTGGAGGTTTTGTAATGGATCAAAGAGTGCTCCTGTCCACAGTCTCCGTTGATAGGCTCAAATTTATAAAAAATAATCAGTCCTGGATCAGCAGCTATCAAGCACCTGATGCTGATGTAACTGATTGAATTTGCTATGGATTTGGGATCCCTTGAAGACTGCCAATGCTGACTAACCTATTCCTCCTCAATCATGATGATGCTAGCTTCCAACAATATTTTAGGCTTAGGGCACCACCACCACTGCCCAAGGCCCAATTTCTTTGCTCCTGTTTAAGAGGGGCATGCGATTACAATTTTTGAAATGATATTTAACAGCAGGGACCATTCCTGTGCCCAACAAGAGTAAATGTGAGGGGTTACTGTGTTCTGGAACCACCAACACCTAAGGCCCAATTTTTCAGCAGAGTATATAGTGCAGTCTCTATAATATATATACTGCAGTTCAGAGTATATAGTGCAGTCTGTATAGTATATATACTGCAGTTCAGAGTATATAGTGCAGTCAGTGTAGTATTAAATAATACAGTGCAGGGTATATAGTGCAGCGTACACTATATTATATAGTGTATTGAAGTGGTTAAGGGTAGCCCTATGACAGAATTAAGAAAAAAAAAAGGAATGGGTTTTGGGGGAGACTATCATGCTTTAAAAAAATAAATAAAATTGGCGTGGAGTTACGCTTACTATCAATACTAGACCCGGAAGGGTCTGGTATGGACTGGGGGAAACCCACGCTGTTATTTTCAATGATTTTTTTTATGAATATTGCCGGGATCTGGCAATACATTACAGCCATGAGCTTGGGACCCCCAAGCGTGATATTTAAAGGAATATTTCATTTTTATTGTTTCACTTTAAGCATTAATAACCACTTGACCACTGGGCACTTAAACCCCCTTAATAACCAGACCAATTTTCAGCTTTCGGTGCTCTCACATTTTGAATGACAATTACTCAGTCATGCAACACTGTACCTAGTTGAAATTGTTGTCCTTTTTTCACACAAATAGAGCTTTCTTTTGGTGGTATTTAATCACTGCTGTTTTTTTTTTTTTGCGCTATAAAAGAAAAAAGACCGAAAATTCTGTAAAAAAATGCATTTTTCTTTTCTGTTATAAAATTTAGCAAATTATTAATTTTTCTTCATATATTTTGGCCACAATTTATACCACTACATATCTTTGGTAAAAATAACCCAAATCGGTGTATATTATTTGGTCTTTGTGAAAGTTATAGAGTCCACAAGCTATGGTGCCAATCTCTGAAAATTGATCACACCTGAAATACAGAAGGCCTATCTCATTTCTTGAGACCCTAACAAGCCAGGAAAGTACAAATACCCCCCAAATTACCCCTTTTTGGAAAGTAGACATTCCAAGGTATTTAGTAAGATGCATGGTGAGTTTTTTGAAGTTGTAATTTTTTACCACAATTCTTTGCAAAAATCAAGATCTTCTTTTCTTTTTTTCACAGAATTGTTATATTAGCAGGTTATTTCTCACACACAGCATATGCATAGCACAAATGACACCCCAAAATACATTCTACTATTCCTCCTGAGTATGGCGATACCACATATGTGAGACTTTTACATAGCATGGCCACATAGAGAGGTCCAACATGCAGGAAGTGCCATCAGGCATTCTTGGAGCATAAATTACACATATAATTTCTTGACTACCTCTTACATTTTGAAGGCCCTGGAGAACCAGGAAAATGTAAACGTCCCAAAAATGACCCCATTTTGGAAAGAAAACAACCCAATGTATAATCTATGAGGCATATCGAGTCTTTTGAACATGTCATTTTTTTCTACAAGTTTTTGGAAAATGTGTAAAGAAAATGAAAACGCTTTTTTTTTTTTTTTTTTTACACAACGTTGTCCATTTACACAATATTTCTAACACATAACATGTACATGGCAAAAATGACACCCCAAATACATTCTCCTACTCCTTCTGAGTATGGCGATACCACATGTGTGAGTCTTTTCCACAGCGTGGCCACATACAGAGGACCAACATGCAGGGAGCACCGTCAGGTGTTCTAGGGACATAAGTTTCAAATCTAATTTGACTACCTATTACACTTTTGTGAGGCACTGTAGTGGCATGGATGTGGCATGGATGAGCATGAATGGGAATGGATAAGCCGTGGATGGGGATGGCTGAGCATGAATGAGTATGGCCGGGTACAGCTGAGTATGGCTGGGTATGACTGAGTACAATTAAGTATGGCTGGGTATGGTTGAGTATGGCTGGGTATGGCTGGGTATGGCTGAGTATGGATGGGTATGGCTAATTATGGATGGGGGTGGATGGGATGGCTGAGTATGGATGAGTATTGCTGAGGATGGATGAATGAGTATGCTGAGTATGGATGAGGATGGATGGATGAGTATGCAGAGTATGGATGGATGGGTATACAGAGTATGGATATGCAGAGTATGGATTAATGTGTATGCAGTGTATGGATGGATGGGTATGCAGAGTATGGATATGCAGAGTATGGATGAATGGGTATGCAGAGTATGGATGGATCTGTATGCAGAGCATGGATGGATGGGTATGCAGAGCATGGATGGATGGGTATGCAGAGCATGGATGGATGGGTATGCAGAGCATGGATGGATGGGTATGCAGAGCATGGATGGATGGGTATGCTGAGTATGGATAGGTGGGTATGCAGAGTATGGATGGATGGGTATGCAGAGTATGGATGGATGGGTATGCAGAGTATGGATGGATGGGTATGCAGAGTATGGATGGATGGGTATGCAGAGTATGGATGGCTGGGTATGCAGAGTATGGATAGCTGGGCATGCAGAGTATGGATGGCTGGGCATGCAGAGTATGGATGGCTGGGTATGCAGAGTATGGATGGCTGGGTATGCAGAGTATGGAGAGCATGGCTGGGTATGCAGAGTATGGCTGGGTATGCAGAGTATGGCTGGGTATGCAAAGTATGGCTGGGTATGCAGAGTATGGCTGGGTATGCAGAGTATGGCTGGGTATGCAGAGTATGGAGAGTATGGCTGGGTATGCAGAGTATGGCTGGGTATGAAGAGTATGGCTGGGTATGAAGAGTATGGCTGGGTATGTAGAGTATGGCTGGGTATGTAGAGTATGGCTGGGTATGCAGAGTATGGCTGAGTATGCAGAGTATGGAGAGTATGACTGGGTATGCAGAGTATGGCTGGGTATGAAGAGTATGGCTGGGTATGAAGAGTATGGCTGGGTATGTAGAGTATGGCTGGGTATGTAGAGTATGGCTGG
This sequence comes from Lithobates sylvaticus, assembly GCA_028564925.1. Taxonomy (NCBI): domain Eukaryota; kingdom Metazoa; phylum Chordata; class Amphibia; order Anura; family Ranidae; genus Lithobates; species Lithobates sylvaticus. The sequence goes on from CM053029.1 coordinate 24,554,345, forward strand.
GTATGTAGAGTATTGCTGGGTATGCAGAGTAAGGCTAGGTATGCAGAGTATAGCTGGGTATGGATCGGTGAGCAGGGATGGATGGATGGATCTGTCAATGTGCAGTCCTGTGGGCACTACACATGCAGCCCACAGCACTGCTGCCACGATCTCTCCCCTCTCCGCTCACACTGGATGGAGAGGGGAGGGAGGAACCGGAACTCACGCTGGTTTGTTTACATGTGATCGCGCCATCATTTAACGTTGTGGTAAACGGCCACGATCAGCTGCTGCTCACCGGTCACGGAATTTCACGGGTGTTAAGAAACCACCCTGTAGCCGTCATTCGTCTATGGGCCGGTTATTAAGTGGTTAAACCACTTCCGCCCCGAAAGAATTTACCCTCATCCTGACCAGAGAACTTTTTGCGATACGGCACTGCATCGCTTTAACTGACAATTGCACGGTCGTGAGACGTTGCACCCGAACAAAATTGATGTCCTTTTTTTTTCCACAAATAGAACTTCCTTTTGGTGGTATTTGATCACCTCTGCGGTTTTTATTTTTTGTGCTATAAACAAAAAAAGAGCAACAATTTTTGAAAAAAAAGCATTATTTTTTTTACTTTTTGCTATAACAAATATCCCCCAAAAATATATAAAAAATGTTTTTCCTCAGTTTAGGCCGATATGTATTATTCTACATATTTTTGGTAAAAATAATTGCAATAAGCGTATATTGATTGGTTTGCGCAAAAGTTATAGCGTCTACAAAATAGGGGATAGATTTATGACATTTTTATTATTATTACTTTTTTTATTAGTAATGCCAGTGATCTGATTTTTATCATGACTGTGACATTATGGTGGACACATCTGACATTTTTTTACACTATTTTGGGACCATTGTCAATTATACAGCGATCGGTGCTATAAAAATGCACTGGTTACTGTATAAATGACACTGGCGAGGAAGGGGTTAAACACTAGGGGGCGATCAAGGTGGTTAAGTGTGTCCTAGGGAGTGAATCTAACTATGGGGGGATGGGCTACCTAGGACAAGACAGCGATCACTGCTCTCAATGACAGGTTTATGTATTCTTTATTTTCTTATTTTGTTAAGTTTTACAAACATTTAATCTTTTACATTCACAGTTAATGTACAATTGTTACCTCCTTTACCCTGACCCTCCCTACCCCCCCCCCCCCCCCCATAATTGAAGAAGAAAAAAAAGAGAAAAGGAAAATTATATACAAACATAAGAGAAAAAAAAAAGCTTACCCCGTCTCGCTCACTGCCTTCCTTCTCTGTCAACACTCTCTTTCCATTAACCTCAGGTATCTCTCCGTTTTCCTAAACACCAGCCATTGCTGCCATGTCCTATGATATTTCCCCTCTATGTCCTCTGTCTTGTGAATCGACTCTTCTATAGTTCTTATCCACTCTACCCTTTCGATTTACTCTTTCATGGATGGGATCTCCTGGGATTTCAACAAGCATGGGATTAGGGCCTTTGCTGCATTCAATAGATAAGGGATTAAGGTATGCCCGTATTGTCTAACCCCCTTCTCTGTGTCATGGAAAAGACATACCCATGGTTGTTTTTTGATCCTTTCTCCCGTTATGTTAAAAATTACTTCTAATATTTGGTCCCAGTAAATTAGTATTTTAGAGCACTCCCACCACAAATGTGAGAAAGTCCCCACTTCAGAACAACCTCGCCAACATGTTGGGGAGTTGTCTCCGCTGTAGGCATTTGCCCTTTGTGGGGTTACATACCACCTCACAAGGAGCTTGTATGACATTTCCACTGTTTGCACGTCCTTTGCTACAGAGTAGACAAATCTTATTATCTTGTTCCTATGTTCGTCACTACTTAAGGGGCCTATCTCGCTTTCCCATTTTTCTAGGTAGGATGGGTATTCGTGATCCGCCTCGTGCACCAATATTTTATATATTTTTGATATCCTTTTCTCTAAGCTTTGGGGGGACTCCAGTAATTTCTCTAGGGGTCTCAGTTGTCTCTTTCCTCGTAATGGCTTTGTCAAAGTCTGTGCAAAGTGTTGTAATTGAGTATGTCTCCATTCGTCTAGTGGGTTCTGTCCCCATTCCCGAGTGATTTCCTTGTAAGTGTATAATCTATTACCTTCCATCACGTCCTGCAATCTTAAATTCTCCTAATGATCCCACCTACTAAAATATATATGCTCCTCCTTCCCTGGTATGAAGAAGTTTGCATCTAAAAGTGGTATTAATGGTGAATTATAGTCCCATTTGTGTCTCTTATTTATTGCATCCCAAATCCTTAGTGAATTTTTTGTCAGTATATTTGTGTTTGGTCCTAAATCTCGATATTGTGTCGGTATCCATATCATTTTCCCTATATTTGTTCTGCTTAACCTCCTTTCTAACTCGACCCAGCTGTTATCCTTCTTATTTTGAGTCCAATCTATTAATCTTGAAATCACTATAGCTTCATAATATTTTTTAAAATCTGGTGCCGCTAGACCCCCTCTATCTTTTTCTCTGATTATTATATTGTATGCGATGCGCGCCCGTTTACGTGCCCAAATCAATTTTATAATCATAGATTTTATTTTTCTAAAGTATGTCTGTGGGAGGGGGATTGGAATCATTTGACATGTATATATTAATATAGGCAGTACAAACATTTTGACTGCATTTATCTTTCCAATTCAAGAAAGTGCTTTATATTGCATCCCACTCAGTTGCTCTTTGATTTTATTAAGGAGGGGGATATAATTAGCCTCAAAGAGGTTGCCCGGTTGTGCTGTTAGTTTTATTTCTAAGTAGCCCAGTTCTTTCTTGCTCCACTTAAATGGTAATTTATCTTGAATTGCACCCTGGTCTTCTATTGGTAAAGTTACATTTAATATCTCAGATTTGGTCATATTTACTTTAAAGTTTGATAGTTTGCCATATTGTTTTAACTCCTGTGGGAATTGATGTTCTGGGCATGGAGATATAGAGAAGCAAGTCATCCGTAAATGCAGATGCCTTGTACCCCCTCTCTCCTACCCAAATTCCATGGATATCTTGATTTTTACGTATGGCGGCCAGTAAGGGTTCTAACGTGATTATAAATAAGAGTGGGGAGAGTGGGCAACCCTGTCTTGTCCCGTTAAATAAATCGAGGGGACAAGACAGGGTGCTATTAACTCTTATTCTGGCTGTCGGTTGGGAGTAGAGGGATTCATCCAATCCCATCATCTTCTCACCTAATCCCAGATGATATCTCAATGTTTTGAAGAGGAACCCCCAGTCGACCCTGTCAAAAGCCTTTTCCGCATCAGTTGACATAAGGACTGTGGGGGTACCCCTCCTGATGACTTCCTGTATCAACATTATAGATTTCAATGAGTTATCTCTTCCTTCCCTCCCCTGGATAAACCCCACCTGGTCGTTATGAATCCATTTTGGCAGATATGACTTCAATCTCTTTGCTATTATTTTTGCAAAAAGTTTTATATCTGAGTTTAATAATGAAATTGGCCTGTAGCTTTCTACTGCCATAGGGTCTTTTCCCTCTTTCAAGATCAGCGTGCTATGTGCCAAAAGTGTCTCCTCTCGAAATCTATCTCCTTCCCTTACCGCATTAAAGTAATCGCATAATTTGGGCGCTAACTGCTTGGAGAACTTTTTGTAGTATAAAATGGGGTATCCATTGGGGCCCGGACTTCCTCCTAAGGCGGTATTTTTAATTGCTCTCTCTACTTCCTCTAACGATATGGGGGCTTCTAATGCCTCCATCCCCTCTGGAAGTCCTGGTTCTGTAGGTGCTCCCTTATTTCTTCCCTCTGCTTTACCTTCTCTTCATCTTTCTGCCTTATGTTATATAAGGTACTATAGTATAAGTGGAATGTCCGGTGAAGAAATTTGCGTCTCCCCCCTTTCATTTCTAACCATTGGGATGAAAGTCCTATTCTTTTTTTCTTTCACCCTTCTTGCCATCCATTTACCTGATCTATTCCCCCCCTGATATCTTTCCTTATTTATGGTATGAAACGCAGATTTCCTCTCTTGTTCTAAACATTCTTCTAATTCTCTCTTTTTTGTTATCAGCTCATGTCTTTCCGGGATCCCTTTAGACCTTGTTCTTTGCTCTAGCTCTTGTATTTCCTTGTATATTTTTTTTCCCGCTCCCATCCCTATTAGGACCCCCCTTATTACCACTTTATGGATTTCCCATAGTATTGGACTGGAAATTCCTGGTGTATCATTAAGCCTGAAGAAAGTCACCAATTCCTGCTTGATCCTAGTTGATTCTTGATCAATGAGTCATTTAACTTCCAGTTTATCCCTGGTCCCCCTTTATCTCCAGTTGGGTTTTCACTGGGGCATGATCTGATAGGGTGATTGTTTTTATTTCTGCCTTCTTAAGGGCTGGTACTAGCTGGTGCTCTATAAAAATGTAATCTATCCTGGAGAAGGAACTGTGGACCTGGAGAAATAGGTGTAATCCTGCTCCTTTAAATGGGTGATCCTCCATGAGTCTTGTAACTGCCAGTTTGCCAATGCTTTTATCACTGTTTTCTGTCTTTGTTCTGTAGATCGATCCCCCCCCCCCCCCTGAAGTATCTACCCTTGGATCTATGCTCCAATTCAGGTCCCCTGCTACAATCAGTTTACCATCCTTAAAACCTTCTAGTTTTTTTAAAACTTTCTTGAAAAATCTGTCCGGGTTCTTATTCGGTGCATAAACATTCACAATCGTACATTTCATATTGAACAATTTTTCTTTTATAAACAAATATCTTCCCTCTGGGTCCACGAGACGCTCCCCCACCTCAAGCCTTACTGTCCTACTAATGCCAATAGCTATACCTCTTGAGTAAGGTGATGGTGTATCTCCATAATACCATACCGGAAAATGATATGAAGCTAGTTTTATCCCAGAGGTGTATGTAATGAGTGTCTTCTGGAGACACACTATACCTGCTTCCAAGAATTGAAGTTCGCTATTTACTTTGTACCTTTTTTTTATTGTGTTTAAACCCCTTACGTTATATGTAATTAAGTTGACCACCACCATAAATTACTTTGAGGTCGGTTTTTGGGAGCGTTTAGTAGGACCCCGGGGCATCCTGATTTTTGATAATCTGGAAGGATTGGTAAAAATAATTGCAATAAGCGTATATTGATTGGTTTGCGCAAAAGTTAGTGTCTACAAAATAGGGCATAGATTTATGACATTTTTATTATTATTATTACTTTTTTATTAGTAATGCCAGCAATCCGCAATTTTTATCATGACTGTAACATTATGGCGGACACATCAGATACTTTTTACACTATTTTGGGACCATTGTCAATTATACAGCCATCGGTGCTATAAAAATGCACTGATTACTGTATAAATGACACTGGCATGGAATGGGGTTCAACACTAGGGGGCGATCAAGGGGGTTAAGTGTGTCCTAGGGAGTGAATCTAACTATGGGGGGATGGGCTACCTAGGACAAGACAGCGATTACTGCTCCCAATGACAGGGAGCAGTATATCTGTCATGTCCCACTAGGCAAAATGGGGAAATGCCTTGCACACACACCCACAATGCTGCATCTTAAAGGGGACATACCTGTACACCCATTTGCGCAGCCGTGCCATTGTGCCGATATATATCGTCGTGCACTGCTTGGCAATCGGTTAAAATCACTGCTTCTGAAAAAAACAGCCGTATTAAAAATGTTTTTGCATTGATACATGTCCCTTGGGGCAGGACCTGGGTCTCCAAACACTTTTTATGGCAATAACTTGCACACAAGCCATTAAAATTAGCAGTTTTTATTTTTCACATTCGTGTCCCAATGGTGTTTGCATGTTCGCACAAAGTTTTTGTCTGTTCGCAAGTCCTGGTGAGAACCAAACTGGAGGGTGTTCAGCTCATCCCTAGTCAAGGGTACTAAAATCTGCTGTTTCCACCTGAATTCCGGGTTGGCCAATGAATGGGGGAAGTACAGGCACTGCAGAAGTGATGGGCTGCTAATCAGGATTAGCAAACACATCAGGAAGGGCGCTTTGGGCTCTACAGGCCTTTCTTTGAATTCTTGGTGGCTGTGGGGCACTTCTTGTTCTAGCCACCACACCAGTCAGGTACACCTGACCTTAGCAGGGAACAGTACCCCATCATCAGAGCTATCCGTTAGGGTGCTCTCTACCAGTCTGTATACTGAGCCTGAATCTGACAGTGAGGTCTCTTCAATGCTGTAAATTTATAGGTACAGCTAGTGTGACCAACAGGTAAAAGAGCACCTGGTTGTCAGCGAATGCTTCGATCGGTACAAAAAAAATAACTGTTATGCGGCGTACACACGGTCGGAATTTCCGATGGAAACAGTCCGATGGGAGCTTTTCATCGGATTTTCCGACCGTGTGTATGCCCAACGGTCTTTTTCTGTCGGATTTTCCGACGGACTTTGAATTGAGAACCTGTTCTCAATTTTTCAGACGGAAAACCTTTATATCGGATTTTCCGATCGTGTGTATGCAATTCCGACATGCAAAATTCCGACGCATGCTCGGAAACAATTTGACGCATGCTCGGAAACATTAAACTTTCCCTTTATAGTTCTGTCTAACATGTTTTATGCCGCTGTGTTATTGACCGTCGGAATTTGGTGTGATCGTGTGTAGACAACACAGCTTGAGCGGAATTCCGTCGGAAAAACCGTCAGAGTTTTTTCCGACAAGAATTCCGATCATGTGTACGCGGCATTAGTGCTAGCAGGGATCAGGCGTGACTCTGCTAACGCTGCAGTTTTGTGTGCTGTGTTATGTAAGTGACAGTGATCTATTGATACTGCACTTGGGTGGGCTGGGCTGGGCAGAGGGGCTAAATGCAGGTGCTGGCAGGTATCTGGGCTGATTCTAATAACGCCACATTTTTGGGAACACTATACTATTGGGAACGAACGAATATAGTTCTGATCAGAACAAAGATATTGATCCGTTCAGATACTATACTAGTAATGGAGCTATATAGTTTGTGTGTGCATGGTAGTGTAACTGGCACTAATCTGATGCTCCCTGGGATTCACGCTGACCCTAACTAAAACCGTGGCACTAATACAGTGATCAGAAAAGAGATCTGTACACTATACTAGTGACACTGTGACAGGGAGTGAAAGGGTTAACTTGGGGGTGATCAGAGGGTTAAACATTTATTAGTCAGTTAATGGGGGTACCCTAAACCTACCTGGGCCTACCACTAACTGCCCTAACACTGGTTAGTGTCACAAGTGACACCAATACAGTGACCAGTGACAAGTTGGAAAACTGCACTTGGTGACACTGTGAGAGGGAGTGAAAGGGTTAACCGGGGGTGATCAGGGGGTGATCAAGGGGTTAAATGTGTACCTACATGTCCTGGTGTCAGTGTAGTGTTAGTGTACTCACAGTAGATGTCTTCTCCTGGCTTGCTGGAAACTAATGACATCACTTCCTCTGCCTGTGTTTACATTACACAGATAGAGGACAGTCTGCCATTCACCAGAACCGATCAGCAGGTCCAGGCCAGAAATCATTGACCTGGGCCTGTAGACTGATTGGTTCTGAAATCAATTCAATAGTTGTGGGGACAGCAGAGGGGAGCGTGCGCCTCCCCCATACCCACATACGTGACCGACATACAATGATGGCAATTTGCGCAGAAGAGCCAAACCTGCCGCAGTACAACTGTGGCGGCTGGTTGGGAACCGGTTAATGTATTTTCTGTATTCTCTATATTGAGGTAAAACATCTTCTGCATGCAGCTCCCCCATCCCACCCAATACTTACCTGAGCCTGATCTCCATCCAGCAATGTGCACAAGAGCAGATGCTCTCTTGGCTCTCTCCCTTCTCATTGTCTCAGACACAGCAGGGGGAGCCATTGGCAGAGGAAGACTTGGGACTTTTTATGGCAGACAAGGACTCATAAAGGGGACGGGAGTTAGGGATGTTCATCATTTCTTCTAGTGATGGGGGAGGGGTAACTTTCCAGGATTTACAACTCCTATCCTGCAGAAGGGAGACAATGACAGATGATATTTCTGGAGTATGAGTTGTATTGGTTGTGGGATGGCCTTTTGTACAGAAGTGAGAACTGTCTGAGGTCTTTGTCTTCAGAGGAATGGATCCTGTTTTCTGCCTTTATTATGGTTAGGACAAAACATTCCATTCATAGATTTGTAAATATGAAATATTGGATATAAATAATTATCATTTTAATTTTCAGCCAGCAGGTGGAGCTGAAATCTCTTTTACATGTTTACCTGCCTGTCCTTCCTGGATCACTGTACAATCCTCATTGTTTCCAGAGCTCAGTAGCTCAAGCTGTAATTTCCCTTCATAAATAAATGACTCAGAGGAGGGGGAGGGGAGGGGGAGCAGATTGCTGAAACCCACTGGAGGGACCTCACTGTATATTGTGTGAAAATTGAGGATGAATTGATCCGTGGTGTCTGTAGCTACAGAGGTCAGTGAGGTCTCGGTCACACGTGTGTCAGTACCATGTGATTATGTGACATCTATTCAGCATTTCTAAAGCCTGATAACCGCCTTCCATGTCTGCCATGAATATTACAATGGCAGCACACAGTGCTGGTCACACAGGGGCGGTAGCGTTGTGTCGTGTTATAAATGAAGTCGTATGTCGCTTGTCAGTCGCCTCCATTCATTTCATGGTGATGTCCAATAACTGCTGGGTATTGGAGGACAGACAGCGGAGGCTCTGGTATCCCAGGAAGCACTGGGAAATAATAGAGAAGTAGGACAGAGCAGCTCCGGTCACTTCTGTTGTACAGAACAGCCGTGTGGTAACTCCAATAGCTTCTGTGTGCCGGCAAAATCACTAACCAGCCGGCAATACTGACAGTGCCAGGCAGGTAATGTGTCACTGCACAGCCAAAAACCTCTTCCAATTATATATATACTAATCAGCTGAACACAGAAAGATTCATCCACAAAATCCAACACCAAATACATAGAAAGAGAACTGTGCGGGGGCGCATGCGCGGCTTTCTAAGATGGCGGACGTGTAATCCGTGAGCTCCGGTCTCGTCTCACGATCCGATACCCCTCACAAGCGAACGAGCACAGCTAACAAGCCAGGGGTAAGCCTCTCAATACCCATGAATCCCCCCAACACTACATGGGAAAGATTGGGGACCAGCGCGCAGTCTACTGTGCCCCGCAACCCACGCGGCCTAACGCCGCCATGGATCGCTTCCTGACTAGGCCCACATCCCCGGCCTCAATTACACAGGGAGACCCGGAAGAGTACGTCAGCGCTTTGATGACGGATGACTCCTCACAGCAGCAGCACCCAAAGCTGCTATCTCTCTCCCCACAGCAGGCCCTCACCCCGGAGCTGATGGACCTTAAATTACAGGCCCTGGCCCAGCAGGTTACCAGGGAAATTGCTCAGGAGATGGGGAGGATTGCTAGAGAGCTCAGGGGGGATATTGATGTCCTTGGGGAACGTACTGCCACCCTTGAAACGAAATTTGATGACACTATACAGCAGGGGTCTCAAACTGGCGGCCCTCCAGCTGTTGCGAAACTACAAGTCCCATGAGGCATTGCAAGGCTGACAGTTACAAGCATGACTCCCACAAGCAGAGGCATGATGGGACTTGTAGTTTCGCAACAGCTGGAGGGCCACTAGTTTGAGACCCCTGCTATACAGTATGTGCAGGCTCTTGAAGAGGAAAATGCCAACTTAAAAACCTCAGTTTCCCAATTACAGCTCCAGCAGGAGGACCTCGAAAATAGGGAAAGACGCCAGAACCTCAGGATCAGAGGTGTTCCTGAAAAGGTAGCTGATAATAACATTAGACCTTATCTTCTTGGTCTTTTTAACACACTAGCACCTGAAGTAGTGGACATTGACTGGCGCCTAGACCGGGCCCACAGGTCCCTGGCCCCTAAACCGCCTGCGGGGGCCAGACCCCCGTGACATAGTGGTACGTTTCCACTTCTACGAGAGCAAGGAGGCCCTGACGAGAGCAACCCGTAACAAATCGAACTTTGAGTACAAAGGGGATAAAATTCAGCTATACAGCGACCTCTCGCCTATCACGCTGGCCAAACGATGCGCTCTAAGGCCCATTACCTCCTATTTGCAGGAGCACAAGCTCCCATATTACTGGGGCTTTCCCTTCCGCCTCAGTGTCACCATGGAGGGGGTCCAGCACACCCTGTGAGATCCCCAAGAAGGAGAATCATTTATTAAGCGCCTGGGCCTCCCCCCACTTCCTGCAGAGTATGACCAACCGCCACCAACCACTCCACGACATGTCTCGGCTCCTACTAGAATTTGGACCCCAGTAAGAGGCAGAGGATCCAGAGCCTACTCCACTCCTCAACGCACCCAGCGACCCAGAGCGCCCACCTGATGCCATGCCTGATTCCTATCAGGCCCTCATCTCTTTATTCTACCCCCCTCAGGAAGCTGTATCTCCGAGGGAGAATCCCCCTTCATATGTGGGGAATGTTTCATAGTTGATCCAGTTTTCATAGTGTTGTTTATACCAGCTTGAACTTATCAGCACCATCGGTTCTAACACATCCTCCTGGTTTCTATCAGCATTCCGCTGCCGTGGCTGACCCAGCTCCCTTTCCACGCTCACATTTATGGGGAGGAAAGGGGTACACAAATTGCTGACCCTGAAGCCTCCGGATCAGCGGGACGGGACTTTCAGGATTTCCCCTCCATGTTGGAGACTGCCATGCTCCCCTACAGGTCCCCAGGCTGCGGCCGGGGACACCTGGGAGGGTTGTACCTCACAGGTTTATTTCTTCTGAACATTTTTTCCTTTTTGGGCCTTTTAGGCCTCAGTGTTGCTCCACTACATTCACCCTGTGGGTTCTTTTTTGGATCTACCCACATTTTATTTTTACAAAGGGACTTCTTTTTTTCACTATTTTTATTTTTGAAGTTGTCCTCCGTTGTGTCCGCCCCCCCTCCCTTTTTCTTTGTCCAAAGGCTCACTTCTATGGTTATTTATATATGGCTACTAATATTGTGTTTTGCAGTAATAATGAATGTCTTGCTTGCATAATGCGTGTGATTTGTCCTGGTATCCCTCCCCCCCCCCCCCCCCCTCATTCCGCCCAATATCTCAGATGCTATTTGCCTTAATTTCTTATATCCAACATGGCTTTGAAATGTTTATCCTACAATGTTAAGAGTTTGAACTCTATAAAGAAAAGGTGGTTAGCTTTAAAAGAATTCAGGACCTCTGGCGCGGATGTGATTTTGGTCCAGGAGACCCACTTCCGGGCTGGAGGCTCCTTGAACTTCGCCTCTAAGCAGTTCCCGCTGTCATTTCTGGCCTTGGATCCCTCTGGCAAGGCTGGAGTAGCTGTACTGATTAGACGCTCGTGTCCTATACAGGTCAAGTCCACTCAGCTGGACCCTCAGGGTCGATATATAATTCTACAGGGTACATATTTGTCTAATCCTATAACGATCATGAATGTTTATGCTCCCAATTCTGGTCAGATTAAATTTCTCACTGATGCCTTTGATAGACTACAGAAAATCTCCCACCCCTTCACGGTAATAGGAGGTGACTTTAATGCTGTTATTTCTCCCACTCGAGACAGGAAATCACTATTTCTCAACACACCTCCCGCCTCCTCAAACTCTCTGGCCTCCTCCTTTCGAAAATTGATCCGAACACACCATCTTCTGGATGCATGGCGAATCAAGCACCCCACGGGTAGGCAATTTTGCTTCTATTCCCCCCCACACAAGATGTTCTCTAGACTAGACCATTTTTTTATTACCGCCCCTGTACTCTCACATCTAGTGGCTTCTGATCTAGGACCAATTACATGGTCAGACCATGCCCCCCTTTCACTAGACTTGAGCCTCTCGGTGGCATTTCCACAGAGATGTCACTGGAGGCTCAACGAATCCCTTATAAAGCACCCCGACACTTACAACAAACTTACAGCAGCTCTGACTGAATTTTTTCAACTTAACAAGGGTTCTGTGTAACCCCCAACTCCCCGAACTGCGCACTGTCCCGGACCAGAACCAGTGGATAAATAATGGCATTATTTTCCTTTTTCAGGTCCTCTCACATGGTAGCATTAGACAGTTCCAAGCCCTCAAGGATGAGTTCAATCTCCCCAGCCGCATGCTCTTCCGCTACCTCCAGCTCCGCCATGCCCTCAATTCTCAATTTGGGGGAACTATCCCCAGGCTCGAGGCACTACCAATCACAAATGTGGTCCGCGGCCACGACCCCAAGGGGTTGACCTCCTTTTTCTACCGCCACCTTATAACGCCAGCGGCCACTGAACAGGCATTCCACCTTAAAACTAAGTGGGAGGCGGACCTGGGGATGGTCGAGGACGACGACTGGGAAGATGCATTAGCCGCCTCAAAAAAGGTCTCCCCCAAGCTATCAGACAGGCTCACACACCTATATATGCTCCACAGATCCTATCTCACCCCCGCCCGACTATCCAAATTTAAACCTGACTCCAGCTCATCCTGCCCCAAATGCGGTGATCCACGAGGCACCTTCTACCACCTGCTGTGGTCATGCCCAAAACTCCAAGAATACTGGTCTCAGGTGGTCAAGTTCCTCCATGACCGAATGGGGTCTCCCCTGACCCTGTGCCCCCGCCAGTGCCTCCTTGGCATCCTCCCCCTCCCAGAAGAAGAGAAACACCTTAGCACATTTCTTCAGGAATCACTTTTCCTAGCCAGGCTGCTTATTGCTCGCACCTGGATCAGAGCAACACCTCCCACCATCCAGCAATGGAAGGGGGCGATCAATGCCACCCTACCCTACAAAAAGGTGCTCTACAAGCACAGAGGTTGCCCGGCAAAGTTCAATAAAATTTGGGACAGATGGGTGGAGGACTCCACCACCTGCACTGAACAGGACTGACCCGCGTCCATCTAGCCTCGCCCCGCCTAGGTGAGGCCTTCCGATAACCCCTGTTTGGTACAGCCCCACCTACCATATGAATACATTGGCTTGGACCCCCCACTTGCCTATAGAGCTCAGTCCCCCAAAAACACGCCCTCCTTGCCCTCCGCCTGCTTGCGCTGCTTGGTCCTCCGCACGCAATCTCGGTACACTTGCAATACTTCTTTGTGACTATATGCACAGTTATGTCAGATGTTTTTACCCTTGATTATGGTGCATGTTGCACCCTACATTTGACTATGTATCCATTTGTATTATGCTCAATAAAAGTTTTTTCTGATAAAAAAAAAAAAAAAAAGGGTTCTGTGTCCGGTCCGTCCACTCTATGGGAAGCCCATAAGGCTTTTTTCTGGGGGCAATGCATAGCTGTCGGATCACAGAGGAAGAAGGACTCTTCTGAAATCCTCTCTGCTGTTTGAACTTCAAGCCGCAGAGGGGGCTCTACTCCGGGCTCCCACGGTGGGCCGGATGCGCACAGTAACCTCTTTAAGGAACAGATTAAAAGCCTTAGCTATGTCCAACATAGACAAGTCAATGTTATGGTCCAGGCAAAAAAATTATGAGTTCTCTAATAAGCCTCATAGGATGTTGGTCTCCAAACTCAATCCTAGGCCCTTTCAGTCCTTTCCAGACCACGTCAAACAACCTGATGGGACGCCCACTTTCTGCCCCCAGACCATGACTCGAGTCTTTGGTGACTTCTATGACAAACTTTACAATTGCCTGACCCCTGACATGCACCCTCCTTTTGACTCTGACAATTTCATGTCTACCTTAAATCTCCCTAAACTATCTGATTCAGATGTGCAGATACTCAATGCTCCTATCTCGGAGGAAGAGCTATCAGACACTGTCAAATCCCTCCCGGCCAATAAATCCCCTGGCCCGATGGTCTACCAAACTTTCCTCCCCATTCTTTCTCCGCACCTAGTCTCCTTATACAACTCCCTACTCCAAGGCACCCCCCCCCCCCCTCATCAACAATTTTTACATTCTTATATCTCTGTCATACCGAATCCGGACAAAGACCCATCTCTTCCTGACAATTACAGGCCAATTGCTCTTTTAAATTATGATTATAAACTATTCACCAAAATCCTGGCCAACCGCCTATCCCAATTCCTGACAAAACTGATTGACAGAGACCAAGTAGGCTTTGTCCCCACTAGACATGCAGGGGACAACACTAGACGCACGATTGATTTAATCAACATACTAAACAGAATCAGACGCCCAGCATTGATACTGAGCCTGGACGCCCAAAAAGCGTTTGATAGACTGAGCTGGCCTTACATGTTTGCAACCCTTACTAAGTTTGGACTTAAAGGTCCCTTCATTTCGGCCCTGAGATCCCTATACTCCAACCCTTCCTCCCAAGTCCGCCTGGCCTCTTTCACCTCACATACATTCCCCATGTCCAATGGAACTAGGCAGGGGTGTCCTCTATCTCCTCTCCTTTTTATCCTATGCATTGAACCACTGGCGGAGGCCATTAGAGCCCACCCCGACATAGCTGGAGTCCTTATGCGCCAAAGAGAATACAAATTGTCCCTTTTCGCAGACGACGTCCTACTCACCTTGACCAGGCCACTTACTTCCCTTCCATCCCTACATGCCCTACTTTCCCAATTTAGCTCTCTATCGGGTTATAAGATAAACCCCTTAAAAAACGGAAGTCCTCCCCCTCCATCTGCCCCCTGAGGAACTTGAAAAATTAAAAAGCTCTTATCCTTATCGCTGGTGCCACACATCCCTCAAATATCTAGGGGTGCAAATCATGGCCTCATATTCATCTCTGTATACCACTAACTACCTGTCCCTTTTCAAATCTATTAATGCCATGCTGACAAAGTGGGATCCCCTCCCACTATCTTGGATTGGCAGGATCAACGTGCTGAAAATGACCATCATGCCAAAACTGTTATATTTCTTTGAAACCCTCCCGGTTCCCATCCCAATGGCTCAATTTAAAGTATTAAAAAGATGGTTCCTCAAGTTTATCTGGGGAGGCCGTGCCCATAGGGTGGCCAGCACGGTCATCTTTGCCCCCAGAGACCAGGGGGGTATGGGTGCTCCTGATGTCTATAAATATTATTTGGCCTCTCACCTGCGTGCTGTGATTTTGTGGTCCACTTTGATGCCCCTGAGTCGCTGGGCGGAGTTAGAGATGGGCTCCCTGTACCCAGCCCATCCCTGCTCTCTGATATGGTCCCCTGGGGTAACAACTGACGCTAAACTCCATGACCTCTGTCTGGACCCCATGAAGTTTACTCTTAAAATATGGCGCACCTGCCTCTCCAGATTCACTCTTTCGTCCCCTTGCCCTCCCCTCTCCAATGTACTATTTAATCCCCTAATCCCGGACAGCCTCTCTCACATACGTATGTTTCCCTGGGCGAAAGAGGGACTATTTCAGCTCCGTAATTTTGTACACCCAGTCTCGCGTAAACTCAAATCTTTCTCTGCTCTCCAGTCCAAAAGCCAAATTCCAAACCATCTGCAGTATTCATAACTCCAGATATCCCACTTCTTCTCCAGACTGTCACCTACTCTTACGCTCACCAAACCAACGTCCTTTGAGCTTCTATGTTCACAGGGCCCATACCAGGCCCAACTTATCTCCAGCATATATTATATACTTCAGGAGCAAACCACATCCCCAGCACAACCGCACTCGTATATGATCAAGTGGTTGCAACTCCTACAACAACAAATTACGACCCCTCAGTGGTCCAAAATATGGTCCTCCGCTTCTAAGATATCCAGATGTGTGGCACAGAAGGAGACAGCATATACATTTTTATTATTTTGGTATAGGACTCCTGAAGTCATTCATCGTTATGACCCTTCCGTGTCTCCCCTGTGCTGGAGATGTGGAAGGGTCAGGGGGTCGCACTTCCACATATTCTGGCAGTGCGACCTGATCGCTCCCTTTTGGTCCACGGTATCTCTACTATTACAACAGGTGTTCACAACCTCTTTCCCAGTCGACCCCCTATACTTCCTCTTATGCTATCCCCTTCCCGCAATAGGGAAGCTGACGAACAAATTAGCATCGTTTATCTTGTTGTTCGCTAGGAGAACTATACCGGCAAACTGGTTACCTCCAACCCAAGGACAGCTGGTCCAGAGAGGGCCGGACCGGGATGCAGCACAGCAAAGGTAGGGCAGGCCTGGCCATGACAGTGTGTCTAGGACACACATTTACAATTTTAAGGGGTGTGGCTTAGCGCAGCGGGCCAATCAGGAGACGGGGGAGTGGCCATATAAAAAGGGGGCGTGGCTAGGACGGACATTCGGCGGGCAGTAACACATGAGGAGGCAGGTTTTTTACTCTGCTCCTCGTTTTTCTAAATCCAAGATGGCGGACGTCCGGGACCTCATGGTCCAATTGAGAGCAGCAGCAGCATCCCGGGGACCAGACTGGCTTCAGGAACAAGTCACAGCCGTGCTGGCCGAACAAGGAAGGCGAGGGGAGACCACGCGGGCGGCGGTGGAGCAGCGATCGATCGACAGGAGCCAGGCGAGCGGCAGGATTTCCAGGCCGCCTGCAAGGTACTCTCCGGGGGCGAATGCTGGGCCATCCAGGGTCACTAGGAGCCCGAGGGGGGAGTACTCGACCCCCCCGGCAAAAAGGGCGCAGAAGGAACAGACAGGAGGGCCTAGGCGGACCACACGTCGCGGGGCTCAGGCGGGGGGGGGGCCACGGGCCTACAGGGTGCCGCATCCCCAGGTAGCAGAAGAGAGGAGCAGGCTGCAGATCCCCCTGCAGCTCTGGACGAGCAGAGGGGGGGTAGACGGGACAGAAGGACACAGTCAGCAGCAGCAGCAGCAGCAGCAGCCAGGGATATTCACATGGAAGAACCAGCAGGCCCATCCACTATGCTGACCCCCCCAGCAGCTCTGCACGAGCTGAGGGGCAGAAGTTCAACACCCAGGAGAGGGGCTGCAAAAAAGGGGGGTAATACACCCAGGAGGATATCGGCCGCGGCACTCCCAGCAGCTCTGAACGAGCTGAGGGAGGAGGACAGAAGGATTAGTGATTTGACGGCTGCAGCTGGACCATCGGGCAGCTTGGCACGCAGCACGGCAGGTTGGCGGACGCCACCTGGCGGAGGTAGTCAGGGGTCACGTGGCGGGAGTGGTGCCGGGACCGGCCCAACTGCACAGGAATGGGTGGAGGAGGGGGGGGGCGGGTGGGAGGGAAGGCACTGGCCAAGTCAGCGGACAGACGGAGGCATGATACGTCCAGGAGTCCCTCCCCAGAGGGACTGCCGCTTTTGTTCCGACAGGAGGTTGAGAGCAGGTCGGAAGGAGAAATTTCAGAGGAAGAGGAGCTGGAACCCAGTCGTCCACAAGCACCGGTGGTAATTGGAACAGCAACAGAGCGAGGGGTGCCCGGTCGGCCCGGTAAGTCATGTGACAATTTAGCATTTACAGCTGTATTACAGAACTTAATGGGGGTTGTATCTGGTGGGGGAGGGGGGGCTGCCCCTCCGGCACCGCTGTTGGCAGACACATACCAACCGCGGGCAGGGAGCGGGCCTACAGTGGGGTCCGGCGGTCAGATACAGGAATTGCTAGAGGGCCTACGGGCGTTGGTGGGACGGATTGAAGGAGGACAGTCGTCCGCAGGGGGGTCAGGTGAAGGCACCGTGGGTACAGCACAAGTAGCAGGGCCGGTCGCAGCAGCTACGGCAGTGCCACAGGACACTGTAGCAGGTGAAGTGGCAGAGAAGGTGAGTACAACGGAAAAAGGGGGGACAGAGGCGACTGTCAGAGCGGACATTGTGCGGTTGGCAGACGCTGCAAAATGTGAGGTGTATGTGTGCTTCGAGGGACCCCTAGGCGCTCACCTGAAGCAGGAAACGAGAGAGAAGATATGGAAGGGCGAGTATGTAGAGATTTTCTCCCTATTGCCCTTAGAAAAATTTAATCTGGACAGGGTAAAACCAGATGATACAAAGAAGGAGGACGAGGAGAAGCGGAGATACCGTTTAATTCCCAGGACGTTTGCCAATTGGCTGCAAGCGTTCGCCATTTTGGCAGGTGTAATAGGTGAAAAGAACCCCGAACACTGTTCGGCGTTATTTTGCTATATGGACGCTATTGGGGAGGCATATAGGGTATACGGGGGCACAGCGTGGCTACGTTACGACGAGCAATTCAGGCAGCGCAGGGCGGTGCGTCCCGCACTGCGGTGGGATCACAAAGACATCAGTCTTTGGATGCGACTTATGGCATCGGCAAAAACGCCAGCACAGCCATTTCATGGGGGGGCCGGAGGTAGCAACTCCTCGGGATCGCCGGCCAGTAGGAAGTGGGGAGTCTGTTGGCAGTTTAACGAGGGATCATGTAAGTATGGGGGATCCTGCAAGTTTAAACATGAATGTTCAGGGTGCGGGGGGGCGCATACGCATGCCAAGTGTTTCAAAAAAGGAAAACGGGGCGGAGAGGCTGGTAACAAAAGGGATGACTCCGGTGATGGGGGAAAGGATGCTTCCTTTTCTAAATAGATACCCGGACAGGGCGGCGGCGTTGTTACTAGAGGAAGGTTTTAAGCACGGTTTTCATATTCCGTGCACATTAACAGTCGTCCCTCCTATGGCCAATAATTTGAGATCGGCACTGCAGCACCCGGCAGTGGTATCCGAAAAATTGGCCAAGGAGGTGGCTTTGGGTAGGATGGCGGGGCCATTTGAGGTGAAACCAATAGAAGATTTAGTAGTATCCCCGTTGGGGGTGGTCCCTAAGAAAGAACCAAACAAATTTCGTTTGATTCATCATCTATCGTTTCCCAAAGGGGGATCGGTAAATGATTTCATTGACCCAGAAACCTGTACGGTTTCGTACACGTCTTTTGACGCGGCTGTACGCTGGGTGCGACGTTATGGAAAAGGGGCATTGATGGCTAAATCGGATGTGGAGTCGGCGTTTAGACTTCTCCCGGTTCACCCGGCCAGTTTCAGGTTGCTGGGTTGCCATTGGGAGGAACAGTTTTATGTGGATATGTGTTTGCCCATGGGCTGTTCTATATCATGTGCACTGTTTGAAACATTTAGCTCCTTTTTAGAATGGGTGGTCAGGGACGTTGCGGGTATTGAATCCGTCATCCATTATTTGGATGACTTTCTCTGCGTGGGCCCTCCTTCTTCCAATGTGTGTGCGATACTGTTGTCCACGTTGCAACACATTGCGGAGAGATTTCGGGTGCCTCTGGCAGCTGATAAGACGGAGGGTCCACGGACAGAGCTGAGCTTCTTAGGTATAGTTATTGATTCCATGAACATGGAATGCAGGTTACCTGAAGAGAAGCTCAGGGATTTACAAAAGGAGATCAGAGAGATACATGGGTGCAAGAAAGTGCAGCTGCGTACGTTGCAATCCCTGTTAGGAAAATTGAATTTTGCATGCAGGATTATTCCCATGGGGCGAATATTTTGCCGTCGGATGTCTTCAGCTACGGCTGGGGTGAAGGCTCCCACGCATTACATTAGGCTGCGGAAGGAACATAGGGATGACCTGCAGGTATGGTATCAATTTTTAGCAGAGTTTAACGGAAGGTCGGTGTGGATGTCTGGTCCGGTAAGTAACTTCGACGTGGAGTTGGTGACAGACGCCGCAGGATCTACTGGGTATGGGGCGTACTTCCAAGGACGGTGGAGTGCGGAACCGTGGCCACGGGCTTGGGTAGAGGCTGGGTTTTTACGTAACCTGGTGCTCCTGGAACTCTTTCCGGTAGTACTAGCGATGGAACTGTGGGGCGAGTCATGTCGAAATTTGAAATTACGTTTGAATTGTGACAACATGGGGGTAGTGCAGGTCATCAATAGCATGTCGGCGGCTTCGCCACCTGTCATTCGGCTGATGCGACAGTTGGTGTTGCGCTGCTTGCGATTGAATGTGTTTTTATATGCTGTACATATCCCGGGGGTGGAGAACACACTGGCTGACTCTTTGTCTCGGTTCCAGTGGGACAAATTCAGGGCTCTGGCGCCAGAGGCACAGAAGGTGGGAGTTCCGTGCCCAGCCTGGATATGGGATTTGGCACTAGAATAGCGGCAGGATGGATACAGAAGTCGGTGAGTACGTCCACATGGGCAGGGTACCAGAAGGTGTGGAGAGAGTGGGGAGAACTGATGCAAGAAGCAGGTGTGGGTGAGTATGGGTCTTCAGGTCGTCTGTTGGTGCTATATTTGGTATCCAGGAACATGGAAAGGGGGCGATCGGTATCGGCTATTGAGAAGAAAATGGCGGCTTTGGCCTTTTTGTTCAAATTACAAAAGAAAGTAGATTGGACAAAGGATTTTTGGGTGAAACAGGCCATTAAGGGTTACAGGAAAGAAAACAGGACTAAGGATACGAGACGGCCGATTACATTCAAAAATTTATTGGATTTGGGGATACAGTTGGGATCGGTTTGCAGGGATAGTTATGAGCGTTTATTGTTTAAAACCGCTTTTTCATTGGCGTTTTTTGGGGCATTTCGTATAGGGGAATTGGTCAGCCCAGCAAAAGGAAGGGCGGGCGGTTTACTGCAGGGGGATGTAGTGGTCCTGGAGGACAGGGTGTCCGTGCGGTTGCGGAAGTCCAAAACGGACCAAAAAGGTGTGGGGGTACAGATATCGCTGTATGCAGTAGAAGGTTGTGCAATGTGCCCGGTAAAAACGGTAAGGGATTTTGCGGGCATAAGGCCGGGAGGGGATGGCTCCTTTTTGGTACACGAGGATGGAGCTAATTTGTCCAGGTTCCAGTTTGTTGCTGTTTTGCGTAAGTGTTTAAAGGGGTTGGGGATGGATAGTTCCGCCTACGCCTCACACTCCTTCCGCATCGGGGCGGCCACTGAGGCTGCTAGGTACGGGCTGGATGAGGTGGATGTGCGACGGATGGGGAGATGGGAGTCCAGGCGATTCCGCACCTATATTCGGCCTCAGTTAGTGTGGGAAGGTGAAAATTAAAAAAAAAAAAAAAAAAAAAGATGGGGTGTTAAGATGTTGTTGTTGTGCATATCTGCCTACAAAGGGGTAACCTGGTCAAGGGTCCTGGGGGTGCAAGTCCTTTACACTATGTTTGTCATTTCAGACGCAGTGCTCCCACGCCTTATCTGGATTCTTGGACACTCGTATGTGTGTTGGGGCGCACGGAGAGGGGACGCGAGACCAGGTGGGAGGCAGTTGGGGATTTCAAGAAGGGAGGCAACCATAAGATGGTTGGGTAAACCGGGAATGATGTGGGGCAGGGTAGTCCCAGAGGCTGAGAGGTTTGCGTGGTTGGACAGGCCGCCAACAGTGCTTGTCGTCCATGCTGGGGGGAACGATCTGGGTGTCCGCACGGTCAGGGATCTGATCGCGGACATTAAAAATGATTGGATTTATCTGAGAACGAAATTCCCAGACACGTTGTTAGTCTGGTCGGACATAGTGGCAAGGACAACATGGCGTACGGCCAGGTCCGTTTATCGGATCAACAAAGCCAGAATTAGGGTGAATAAGGTGGTTGGGAGGTTTGTGACATGGCATGGGGGGTTGGTGGTACGTCACAGGGATCTAGAGAAGAATGTGGGCCTCTATTTGAGGAGGGACGGGGTCCATTTAACTGATGTGGGCATCGACCTGTGGTCGTTGGGTCTGCAGGAGGGGATTCAGTCGGCCCTGCGGGTGTGGAGGTGCCTGCAAGGATGAGGTGTCAACCTTTTAGGCTATGGCGTGTTTGTTCGTTGGTCAGTGACGGAGCAGTTATGTAGGTGGTAAGTGTGTGTGGGGGGCTCATCATTAGATGGCCCCTCCGGTTCGTGGGGGGCTCATCATTAGATGGCCCCTCCGGTTTGTGGGGGGCTCATCAGTAGATGGCCCCTCCTGGTAGTACATCAAATTATATATTTGATGATTACTCGTGCACTGCGGGATAGGTGTTTGTCTCCGGGCGGCACAGATGGAGGCCAGTTGGTTATGTTGTATCCCGCAGTGCCCCCGGTGGTGTTATATATATATACAGTTACAGTAGTTATATATATGTTTTATAGTACTTAGCTCCGTCACTGACCAATCAACAGGGTGTAACTGATTGTTTACAGTTCTTGATGTTTGTATATGTATATTTATCTTAGCATCTAGGCTACACTAGTCAAGAGAGGGCCGGACCGGGATGCAGCACAGCAAAGGTAGGGCAGGCCTGGCCATGACAGGGTGTAACTGAGTGGCCATATAAAAAGGGGGCGTGGCTAGGACGGACATTCGGCGGGCAGTAACACATGAGGAGGCAGGTTTTTTTCCCACCCACCCTCCCTAATATAAGGCATTGTTTTGGAGGTTTTAATGTTTTTGTTGTCGTTTCAGGAATCGGAAGCAGAGGGTTCATCATATGAAAAGGGGTGGCGTGTTTGTTCGTTGGTCAGTGACGGAGCAGTTATGTAGGTGGTATGTGTGTGGGGGGCTCATCATATGGTTATTTATGTGTGTTTCAGTTATTGGAGTTATGTTTTTAATAAAAGGCTGTTGCGGCCATTTACTCCATAAAAGAAGGTGTGGTCTATTATTTAAGTTAAAGTAAGGGGAAGTATTTGGCTGTATCAGCTGGTGGGTAACATCTAGGCTACACTAGTCAAGAGAGGGCCGGACCGGGATGCAGCACAGCAAAGGTAGGGCAGGCCTGGCCATGACAGTGTGTCTAGGACACACATTTACAATTTTAAGGGGTGTGGCTTAGCGCAGCGGGCCAATCAGGAGACGGGGGAGTGGCCATATAAAAAGGGGGCGTGGCTAGGACGGACATTCGGCGGGCAGTAACACATGAGGAGGCAGGTTTTTTCCCACCCACCCTCCCTAATATAAGGCATTGTTTTGGAGGTTTTAATGTTTTTGTTGTCGTTTCAGGAATCGGAAGCAGAGGGTTCATCATATGAAAAGGGGTGGCGTGTTTGTTCGTTGGTCAGTGACGGAGCAGTTATGTAGGTGGTAAGTGTGTGTGGGGGGCTCATCATTAGATGGCCCCTCCGGTTCGTGGGGGGCTCATCATTAGATGGCCCCTCCGGTTTGTGGGGGGCTCATCAGTAGATGGCCCCTCCTGGTAGTACATCAAATTATATATTTGATGATTACTCGTGCACTGCGGGATAGGTGTTTGTCTCCGGGCGGCACAGATGGAGGCCAGTTGGTTATGTTGTATCCCGCAGTGCCCCCGGTGGTGTTATATATATATACAGTTACAGTAGTTATATATATGTTTTATAGTACTTAGCTCCGTCACTGACCAATCAACAGGGTGTAACTGATTGTTTACAGTTCTTGATGTTTGTTTACTGGTTATGTGTTGATATGTTATTTATCACTATGGTTATTTATGTGTGTTTCAGTTATTGGAGTTATGTTTTTAATAAAAGGCTGTTGCGGCCATTTACTCCATAAAAGAAGGTGTGGTCTATTATTTAAGTTAAAGTAAGGGGAAGTATTTGGCTGTATCAGCTGGTGGGTAACATCTAGGCTACACTAGTCATGTACATCAAAGACTCTCGCCGTATGGAACACATCACGGCACTAGTTGAAGTTAAGATTGATAGGTTTGATAAGATTTGGGCCCCTTGGGACAACTCCAGTTATGGCCTAATTTCTCCACCCACCCTGCCGCCTGCTGTTCGGGCGCCTTCCAGTTCATAACAATTCATGTAATGCCCTCGGACGAATATTATTTATATGCAAGCGTTGATATTAAGACTCTATATACTGCAATTTTTACTTGACCCTATTTGGTAGCCACTGTATTGTATCCCCCTCCCCTTTTTTTTTTTTTCTTCCTTCTACTCAATAGCCTAGCCAATGGCTTGATTTCCTTTATTATTTCCACCCCCCCATACCTCCATGTTTGCCTTTAAATAACTTACTCTATAGTTCTAATACTGTTGTAATACATTCGCTCCAGTTGCACCTGGTAGCTAACCCAATGTTTCTGATTTGTTTGTAACTGTTGACTTGACATTTGTGTCTTTCTTATTTCAATAAAAAAATACAATAAAAAAAAAAAAGAAAGAGAACTGTGCACCACTACAAGTGAGACTCCCTAAACCTAAAAATTATATTTTTATTTCAAATGTTTAAACAATCCACACGTGTTTCAGCTCAATTATACAGGACTATTACAATGTTAGAAAAAAAACAATATAAGTAAGATATTGTCAAAGTGCTCAATATTGCAGCATGATGAGTGAGACCACCTAAACTTTAGCATACTATGTACATGCAAAAACCTACTTTGTGGTCGGCCACTTATGATTGGTGATGTGCAGTGAAACCTCCCTTACAGGATAGATAAAAAGATAGCTGTGCAGCGCTAGAAGTGAGACTCCCTAAACCTAAAATTATTAATATTTCCACATTTTAAACAAACACCACAAATATACATGATGAAGCCCCGCCTAGGGTGTAACGTGTAAGGTGGAGACGTCATCACGCCTGTCAGATACACTAGGAGAGCCACTGCTTTACTGTTATGAAGGAGAGGAGGGTTGTCGGCCGCTCTGTGCATTCTTACATGGATATATTGTGATTCTATGTGAGGATATATTACATGTTATTATTAATAAACTATTAATGACCCGAGTATCCCAGCTATTGTGACACATACAAATAAAACAGATGTGGTAACAAGTCACCAAGCGGGTATTATCCAAAGACCGGGAAATCTGTCCTCCAGGGGGCAGGAGAGCGATAGTGAGTATGATGACATGGCGGCTGGTTTTTATTTTATAGAATTATTGTAATATATCCAAAATCCACATATCAGAGGAGATAATTTCCTCTACATCACTTCCCCTTTAGGCTCCTCCCACTAGAAGTGCACCCCTCCCCCGGACATTTCTCCAGCATTCTTATAGT
Organism: Lithobates sylvaticus; assembly: GCA_028564925.1. Lineage (NCBI taxonomy): Eukaryota > Metazoa > Chordata > Amphibia > Anura > Ranidae > Lithobates > Lithobates sylvaticus. The sequence continues at coordinate 24,579,143 of CM053029.1, forward strand.
GTCTTCAGAGCTTCATTAACACAATGAAGACACATGATAAATGTCATAGAAGTGCTACTGAGCATTGCTTCCTTCTACATAATCATCAGACGTGTGAGCGAGTCCTAAGGGGGTCTATTCCATCCTATTTCCTGCTTGTTAGGAATATGGATGGTCATTCCATATGTACATAGCCTGGTCACTGTTCTACTATAAGGGGAACCCCAAATCCCATGGATGAGATTCCAAAGAGAAAGATTCCCTCAGAGAGAGGAGAAGACATGAGAAGAGGACAGGTGATGGAAGATTCTACATGGGTGAGGATGGAGGACACCCAGAGATAGAAGGAGACACTGAGAGACGGGAACAATCACAAGACGTCACATTTCCCCATCACTGCACATCACACATTTCTCTTACTCTAATTCCTGAATTTTACTCTCCGGGTTCATCAGAAAGGAAAGAGAATCAGACTTCTCTTTATATCCTGAAGAGGAGGAATCTTCTTCTTCTGCTTTGTCCTTTCCCAGACAATGTTTACTGGAAATAGTACAAAACCAAAATCTAAAAGCCTATAATGAGATAATAATTAGCACCAAGAATGTATGACCCCTGACACCAAGAATAACAATGTAACACCCAACATTTCCCTTCCACATGGCTGCCTTCCCTCTGGCTCTACAGTCTCATACTGGACCTGATGAGGACTTCTCATTGGTGGCTATTGAAGTCACACTCCAGACAAAACTTAAAGGAGGCCCCTGATATGTATACAGGGTCTCCGGCCTTCCTACACAGGGGTCTCCATTCAGCTTCTGGAAAATCCTGGAACACCACTTTGGTTCCAGATATAAAATGCAGTCCAGACATTCCCATCTCCGCCCACTTCTGCAGACAATTGGCCCCTCCAATGTTGGGATGATGATGTTACACCCCTAGCATTATTTCCCTCCCCCCGATCTCTGAACACGAAGCTTTCCCTCCAAATGTTCTGTGTGGTAAATGGTATAATTGGGGGGCAGGGAAAGGGTTAATCCGATGTAAATGATGTGATTGTTACCAGAAGTTGTGTAGAAGGTGATATGTGGGAACCACCATTTAGCTCTGGTTCACACAGCACAACATGAAAGTCGCAGCCACTACCAGCTTGACTTTGCTCTACAACTTCCCGGCGACCAGGTGCGACTTCAAAGTGACTTTACTGAGAAGCATTCCTATGTGACTTTGATAGATCCGTGTTTATAGCGTGTTTTGTCACATGACAAAACATGCGTCTGCTAACCGTGATTGGGGCGTCATTAACAATCAGGCTGCATTTACATCTGCATGATTCTGAATGCACATCAACTGCACAGAAATTGTGTGCTTTGACGCACATTTCAGAAATGCGATGCGACCGTGCGTCACGCTTGTACTGCAACAATGGCAAGGCGAGCATGATGCATGTTTCCAAAACGTGTGGCAAAGCATGCATTTTCCTGCATGTTGCCGGGCATTCAGAAACGTTCAGACGCCAACGAATGGTATCGCAAGTGTAATGCGTGTTGTCACACATTTTCAAACTGCACAGCAAAGCATGCGTTTTCTTACGGGTTGGCGTGCTTTCAAAAACATGAAGATGCAGATGAATGGTAGCACAAGTGTGATGCGCATTGCCACACAAAACACGCAGCAAAGCATGCGTTTTCTTGCGGGTTGCCGTCAGTTGTAAATGTCAGCAACCTGCAAGAAAAGCCATGCTTTGCATTTCATAAATGTGCGACAATGTGCGTCACACTTGGGTTAATAACAATTTGCTTCTGCACATTTTTAAAAGCATGGCAGACCACAAGAATACATGCGCTTTGCTGTGTGTTTCAAAAACGCACAGCAAGGAGCATTGCTTTTGTGTTACCATTCATTTACATCTGCACATGCGTGGCGTGCGTTGCTGTGCGTTTTTTAGACTTTAGTATGAAAAAGCGCACATTTTCTGTGTGGGTCACCTCGTATTCGGAAACACACAGATATGAATGATGGCTAATTGTTAATGACACCCCAATCACAGTTAGCAGACGCATGTGTTGCTGCCAAGATGCATGACGCTCCATGACTGAGAAGATTCTTGAGCTACTTTGGGGTGTTTGTTGCATGTCGGGCAGAACATTCCAGTGAATGGGCTCCCTATACACAATGTGTGATTACACATGAAAAATACACCAATAATGGAAGTGGGAATGTGCGTTTCCGCTACGCTCAGGTGTGACTGGGATGTGATTGGGAGGAAGATTTTAGGCAGCAAGGATGACCAGGGAGGAGAGGTGAGGGGTAAAGAAGCCTCAGAAGTCGCAGCAAAGTCTTAAAGATTTAGACAAATGTACGACTTTCTGGTGATTTTACATTGAAGTCTATGGGAGTTGTGCAGCACAAGAATCACCCAAAAGTAGAGCAGGAGGTATTTTCTTTTGTTGCAGTGACTCAAATCGCAGCAATTAAGACAACAGCCAATAAAATCTTTGTGTTTTCACCTGACCTACGACTTTACATGTCATCAGAATGTCACTGGAAAATTGCTGTAGTGTGAACCAGGGCTTAGGGCTGAGGAAAGTGTGAGTTCCCAGGACTTCTAACAAGTATGGTAGATGGAGAACATGTCTGATAATCACCGTTATACTGTATGCAGGTTCGTGCCCATTCTCTGAATTCAGTTAGGATATCCTCACACTCACTTACCTGACATCCTGACTCCTGTGTAGGAATGGAGATAGAAGTTTCTGGATCTCTGGACCCACAGTGAGAGTTGAAATATGTAAAGACTGAAAACGTTGTCTCTTCAAAGTCTTCAAGAAATAGATCAGCTGCTTGGAATAATTCGTCTTCATCCACACTTGATGAGTAAGTGAGCCCTCCAGCTTCAAACTTGTACAACCAGACATGACGCTCCTAATGAAGTCCTCATCCTGAGTCTCATACAGATAGAAGATGGTCTGAGTACAGAAAGTCCGATGATTGTCCTTCATGATCCATTCTATGATTGCAGGTTTGGCCCGGAGTGAGATGGTGATTCCTGTGACCTCTGAAAATGTCTTCACCTGATTTTCATTTAAGAGACCAAACAGGAATTGTACAGATAATGATAAATATTGGTAATATATACTACGGCCATGGATTGATTCCTCTTTACAGATCTCCGGGAGGAAAGCACGTTTCAGAAATCCGAACCAACCATCATCCAGTACATAATAGAGAGCAGCAAGGAACTCCTGTACACTCAGGTGGATGAAGCTGTAGCAGGTCTGGTTTCGGACGTCCCAATGAAAGATGTTCTCATTCAGAAATACAGACTCCACCTCATCCAGAGAAAGTCCATGTCTTTCTAGATCTTTCTTCTCAAATAAGATTTGTTGGTTCAGAACTCCCTGATTGGCCAGAGCACACAGCTTCTTCAGACAGGTTTGTTTCCTGTGTACAGACAGCTCCTTCTTGCTGTGATGGGTTAGTAAAACCTCCAGGAAGAGAAGGTAAATTGAAGTTGTCGTATGACACCGAATTAAAGCCAAATCTTTTCTTATTTCTTGTTTCATTACAATGCAGACAATCCAGCATGTGATGGGGACGGCACACATGGTGTACACAACCTCATTGTCTTTTATTATCCTGAGAACCTTGTCTGCATCTTCTTTATTTCCAAAGAGTTTATGGACATATTCCTCCCGACCGTCCCTTGTAAATCCCTGGATTTCCACATTGCGAGAATCATCGATGAATGTGTTAAGTTTCTTCATGGCCAGTGACCTTGTGGTGATGATCAGAGAAGATTCTGGGAGAACCTGTCCCCTGAGCAAACTTTGGAGAATTATTTCTTTGTGGGTTTCCATAGAAATGTCAAGACAACCCTCAGATTTCTCCTCCAGAGTCCACCTCAGTTCATCAAACCCATCAACTATGGTGAGAAGTTTTCTCTGACTTCCAGGATCCTCCAGAATAGACACCAGGTCATCTGAACTCAGTCTGCAGGTTCTGGATAAAAGTCCCACAAGACTTATGTTTACAGGGATGGTGTTGATTTCTCTACAGCTCAGATAAAACACAACATCAAACGTGTCTCGGTAGAGATCCTCAGAGGCCCAGTCCAGCATGATCTTCTTGGAGGTCATTGTTTTTCCAATCCCAGCAGGTCCTTGTAACACCACAATCTTAGGAATGAACCCTTTTTCATCAGGGTCAAAGAGGGCCTGGATTGTGGTTGGGGATTTTTTCTCCATGATCTGTAGATGTCTTCTGCCTGAACTCCTTATTTCTTCTTCTTTTCCCTCTTTATTCTGGGGTCCGTTTATCATCAATAAATTGGTGAATATTTCCTTTAGATGAACAGCCTCCCCCATACGAGAATTATATTCTTTAATCCTCTGGAGCTTCACTTTCTCAGATTCTCTGTGTTTCTTACTGATTTCTTTATAAAAGAAATGAGAATATTTTATTTCTCATACATACATGAAATAGTATTTATAAGACAGAGTTGGGAATATTGTATTCTAACCATAAACCCGAATAATGGAACCCTAAAAGAAGATATCTCATGAAATACAGGAGGACTGTGGAAGCATCCAAACTATGGACACACCATCAAGACCAGAAGCATAAATAGAACCTACAGGGCTCTGGTGCAAGAAACAATGAAGAGCCAATATGACTGCTGTGGCCCTTTCCATCAGTCCCAGGCCCTTTCCTCCAAGAGTGGGCAGGGGCAGGCAGGGGCTCTTTCTCTAGCCTTTTCCACTTGTTCCTGTCGTGGGCCCATTATAAGCCCTGGTTCACACTGCTGCGACTCATCATGTAAATTGCAACACAAAGTCGCATGACAAAGTAAAAACACATTAATTTCAATAGGTGCTGTCTTAATCAAAGCAACTCAAGTCGCAGAAACAAAGAAAAGGGATCCTGCAATACTTTTCTATGACTTTGGTGCAATTTGAGTGCCATAGACTGAAATGTTAAATCACAAAATTGCAAGCAAGTCACAAGGAAATTGCAAGCAAGTTGCAAAACATTGGGATTACAGCAGTGTGAACTGAGCTCATGTTCTGAAGTAGGCCCCCTTTCTGCCATCTTGCCCCGCCCTACAGTGGTGGAATGCCAGGGCCTGGTCTCAAGTGCAACCTTTGCGACCCTGGTAGTACCACCACAGATCCAGATTACAACAGAACAAAATGTTCATCCAGAAGAGATTTCATATGAAACGTGGATGTCCTACTAACCTGATAATGTTTTGCCACGTGTCGTCTTCTTCAGTTTGCCTGGAAATAAGATTAGGGAAGTGATTAGTCCTGACAAACCTCTGAAATGTATAAAATAATAACTAAGAGAGTTATTAGTGTAGCAGATCCTCCCATACACACTCATGGGGAGTTATTCTCTCTTTTGAGCAGCGTGGGCATGTTCACAAAGGGGTTTGGATGCCACAGGTCTCATTCCACCACTGATGTTGGGAGACTGGTGGGATTGGCATCTTCATTTTTCCCCCAGTGCCGCATTTTCAATTCTACTGGCATGACGTCATCTTGCCGGCGCTGCTGCATCTATGTGTCCGCCCCCTTTGGGTGAGATACAGGCAGGGACAGCGTGCCTATTCTCTAGCGTGGCAATGGCACTTTTGCGTCTCCACACATGCGCCATTGCATGCCTGCCATGACCGTCAGCATCATCTTACCCACGTGCATGGCACTGACGCTTTGGCGTCACCGCTTGTGCGCCATCAAGTGTTTGCGGCAATTTACGGCATCACTTGGGTGGCGGGTATGATGTTGGCATGGCTGCGCATGCGCATCAGGTTTTTTTTGCCATGACTGGCGGCATTGACATTGATGACACAGCTGCATTAGCTGCATCATCAGGGATTATTGGGTACCAGCTGGCCACAATGAATGGGGATGAGAAATTATGTCTCTTCCCCTTTCTCCATGCGAGCCCATTGGTGGTTTTCCACCTTGAGAATGCTGTGTGGGCGGAGTTAACTCAATGGTCTGAGCTATATAGTTCAGTATATAGTGTAGTTTGCCGAGATACCGACTACCAGGTGCTAAGTCTGCCTTCCTCTCAGGGAAAGTGATTGTATGTTTGAAGGTTTCACATGCCAGTTTTATCCACTTCCTTGAGGACTTAGCTGGTCGTTTGCTGGTGTGGTTTTCTTTTTCCATTTTTGGCAAATGTATTTATTTATCAGCAGGATATATTTTCTCTCCTTTTGATTCACATTTTCACATTCACATTAATTGATACATAATCAAGTAACATCTCAAAGTTCAGTATTTACACTATAATCAATGTTTTCCTTGTGTGTGTGTGTATATATATATATATATATATATATATATATATATATATATATATATATATATATATATAACACACACACACACACACACACACACACACACACACACTTGACCACAGCACACAATTTTTACTTTTAATCACATCACACAATTACTGTATTTCATTATTTTAATCTATATGCATTTGCATTTATGCACTTATAATTGATTTGATATATTTTTCTGCTATTTTACCTCATATAATAACATTTTGTATATCTTATTTTGTTAATACATTTCATTTTATCATCTAATAATTTGGATTTTATCACGGTAGCGCATAGGCACCCTTATCTTACACTCACTTTCACCATTTCATGCACATTTATTTCATTAGTCACACTAGTCATATTTATTATTTGGTTAGATTTTTTATTTGGTCTATTTCATCGATTGCTTATGTGTGGGCATTTCCCTTGGTGGGATTGACATCCTTTGCCCAGGCTTCAGTTCCTGGTTGCCTTTCACTGGTTTCCATCTCCCCGCCCTCACACAGCTCCCGGGGGAAGTTTGGTGGCATGGTTGGCATTTTATGTATTTGTCCATCGACTTTTATGAACGTTCTGTTTTGAAGTGTTCTATTATATAAAAATTTAGGGTGGTATACCCACCCGAATACATCAATTTCTGGACCACTCTATAACCAGTTAACTATACAATGCCAGTAGGCCAGGATTTCTCCATCAATTGTAAGTGGAACATACATACTGGATTATATATGAAAATGTTTGGCACCTCCCCCATTCCCTTCCCCCCTTTTCCCTTTCCCTTTTTTTCATCTGTTTATCCATTTGTGCTTTTGATCTCCAGGCATCTATCTGTGCTTCTTTCGAAGAAGCGTGATTCTTCTAGCAAAACGCATTGAGACCCAACACAGCCATCCCAGACTATTGACAGTCAATTTCATGACATATCCATGTCTCATGGAAAGGTTTATTACATGAATGTAAAATGTATCTATATGTTGATGCTTAATATATTTTCTTCTTTCTGTATTCTGTTAATAAATCATTTGCAAATTTTACTTTTCATGTCTTGAGGTGTACTCTTTAAAAGTCCCATTGGCAATTTAGTTTTTTGTTGTGTGCGTATTATATAATATATTATAAATGTATTATATAATATATCCTGTATACATACAATGTATTCTATAATATATCCTGTATGTATACAATGTATTCTATAATATATCCTGTATGTATACAATGTATTCTATAATATATCCTGTATGTATACAATGTATTCTATAATATATCCTGTATACATACAATGTATTCTATAATATATCCTGTATGTATACAATGTATTCTATAATATATCCTGTATGTATACAATGTATTCTATAATATATCCTGTATGTATACAATGTATTCTATAATATATCCTGTATGTATACAATGTATTCTATAATATATCCTGTATGTATACAATGTATTATATAATATATCCTGTATGTATACAATGTATTATATAATATATCCTGTATGTATACAATGTATTATATAATATATCCTGTATATATACAATTTATTATATAATGTACCTTGTATGTATACAATGTATTATATCATTTATTCTGTATGTATTCAATAATGTATCCTGTATGTATACAATTTATTATATAATGGACCTTGTATGTATACAGTGTATTATATAATGTATTCTGTATGTATACAATGTATTATATAATGTATTCTATATGTATACAATGTATTATATATTCTGTATGTATACAATGTATTATATAATATATCCTGAATGTATACAATGTATTATATAATGTATCCTGTATGTATACAATGTATTATATAATGTATCCTGTATGTATACAATGTATTATATAATGTATCCTGTATGTATAAAATGTATTACCGTATTTATCGGCGTATAACACGCACTTTTTCCCCCTTAAAATCGGGGGAAAGTCGTGGGTGCGTGTTATACGCCGATACCCAAAAAAAAAAATGACAAAAATCGGTTGCGGTGCCGAAAAATGGCGACCGCGGCCGAAAAAGGCCGAACCGCGGCCGAAAAAAGCCGAAGCGCGGCCGAAAAAGACCGAAGCCGGCTGTTCAGCTCCGCTCGTAGTCCCGCCTCCCTGCGCTCACTCCCGAAACAGCAGGGAGGCGGGACTCCGAGCGGAGCTGAACAGTCGGCTCGGTCTTTTTCGGCCGCACTTCGGCCTTTTTCGGCCGCGGTTCGGTCTTTTTCGGCCGCGCATGCGCGGTATTTCTCGCGGCGGGAAATTTAAACGATGGCGAACTGCAAATGACACTAGCAAGCTGCAAATGACACTAGCAAGCTGCAAATGACGCCGGGCAAGCTACAAATGACGCTGGGCAAGCTACAAATGACGCTGGGCAAGCTACAAATGATGCTGGGCAGGTTGCAAATGACGCTGGGCAGGTTGCAAATGACGCTGGGCAGGTTGCAAATGACGCTGGGCAGGTTGCAAATGACGCTGGGCAGGTTGCAAATGACGCTGGGAAAGGCTGCAAATGACGCTGGGCAAGCTGCAAATGACGCTGGGCAAGCTGCAAATGACGCTGGGCAAGCTGCAAATGACGCTTAAATGTAAGTTTTTTTTTTTTTTTCCCTAAACTTCTCTCCTAAAACTTTTTTTCCTTAAAATTCCCTCCTAAACTTGGAGTGCGTGTTATACGCCGGTGCGTGTTATACGCCGATAAATACGGTATATAATATTTCTTCCTCACACAGATATTGATCAGGAATTGGTATGAAATGGACATTATAGACGGCAACTCACCATGTTGTGCTCTCCTTTCCTTGAGGTCATTTGCGGGTCCCATCAGATCAATCAGTGTAAAGACATGAATGGTGATGTCCAAAGCCTCTTCTTCTCCATATGTGTCTATCAGGAGGTTCTTGGTGGTGATCCAGTCTGCATTTTCTAGTCTTCCTCGGGGGATGGGGCGTTTATCTCCATCAGAGAAATCAGACAATTTATTCCTAAATCTCTTAAAGTCACATTCTATGAGATCCTCCAGAGAATATATGATAAGATCCCCGGGGGTTTGTGGGGACTTTCCCGGGACACCAGGAGCTGACCCTGCAGAGAGGACAATCAGAAATCATAAACATTCATCCTGATTGGAGGATTTACAACAAATGACAGCAGATACAGTGCCTTGAAAAAGTATTCATACCCCTTGAAGTTTTCCACATTTTGTCATGTTACATCCAAAAATTTTAAAAATGTATTTTATTGGGATTTTATGTGATAGACCAACACAAAGTGGCACATAATTGTGAAGTGGAAGGAAAATGATAAATAATACAAATAAATATGTGGAAAGTGTGGGGGGGCATTTGTATTACGCACAGTCAATACTTTGTATAATCACTTTTCGCTGCAACTACAACTGCAAGTCTTGCCACACATTTTCAATTTGATTTAGGTCTGGACTGTGACTGGCCATTCTTACACATGAATATGTTTTGATATAAACCATTCCATTGTAGCTCTGGCTGTTTAGGGTCGTTGTCCTGCTGGAAGGTGAACCTCCGCCTCAGTCTCAAGTCTTTTTCAGACTCTAACAGGTTTTCTTCTAAGATTGTCCTGTATTTGGCTCCATCCATCTTCCCATCAACTCTGACCAGCTTCCCTGTCCCTGCTGAAGAAAACCATCCCCACCACATGATGCTGCCACCACCATGTTTCACAGTGGGGATGGTGTGTTCAGGGTGATGTGAAGTGTTAGTTTTCCGCCACACGTAGCATTTAGTTTTTAGGCCAAAATGTTCAATTTTGGTCTTATCTGACCAGAGCACCTTCTTCCACATGTGGATCTCTGCAGCTCCTCCAGAGTTACAATGCTTCTCTTGCCCAGCCTGTCAGTTTAGGTGGACGGCCAGGTCTTGGTAGGTTTGTAGTTGTGCTCTTTCCATTTTCAGATGATGGATCGAACAGAGCTCCGTGAGATGTTCAAAGCTTGGGATATTTTTTTATAACCTAACCCTGCTTTATACTTCTCTACAACTTTATCCCTGACCTGCCTGGTGTGTTCCTTGGCCTTCATGATGCTGTTTGTTCACTAAGGTTCTCTTTTCACATATTTATTTGTAAAACATTTAAAAAAAACATTTATAATTTTCCTTTAACTTCACACTTAATGTCCACTTTGTGTTGGTCTATCACAGGGATATGCAATTATCGGACCTCCAGCTGTTGCAAAACTACAAATCCCATCATGCCTCTGCCTCTGGGTGTCATGCTTGTGGCTGTCAGAGTCTTGCTATGCCTCATGGGACTTGTAGTTCTGCAACAGCTGGAGGTTTGCTAATTGCATATCCCTGGTCTATCATAGAAAATCCAAATAAAATACATTTATGATTTTGGTTGTAACATGACAAAATGTGGAAATTTCAAGAGGTGTGAATACTTGCACTGCAAGTCTGTACTGGCAATGCTATAAAGAGCATATAGAAGGGAAGGGAAATAAAAAATCATCCACCAATATGTCTATATGTACATTATCCTATGGAGGGATTGGTTTCACTGTGGTAATATCACATGATTGCCTCCATAGTGGTAAGTTACCTCTCGGATGAATATTGGGTGCTATTTATTAAAAAAATAATAAAAAATATTAGGGGGGCTATTTATTAAAATAATTACATTTAATGGATAATTCACATAATGTGTGTAATATGTTTATTTCCTATACTAGATAGTGGCCATAATGTCATATATTACTGGTTGAGGTATTTCAAGAAAATACTGTATTATGGCCACTAGATGGAGCTGGTAATCATAAGAAGTAAACCTGTTAGACAAATTACAGGGATTATCAGTGATGGTTGTAGAAATGACACAAGCTCATAATATTTTTTTTTATGTATAGACCTCCTAATGTATATGTAGGGATTTCAAACAATATGTTTATTGATTGTTTCATAGTTAACGAAAATAAACTATACATCCTTTAACCAGTTAACAACCGGCCCATAGCCGAAAAAACGGCTACAGGGCGGTTGCTTAACTCTGGGAGGCCGTTAATTAACGGCCTCACAGAATTCTGCTCTTGCGCGCCCCCTGGTGCGCGCACTCGAGAGCATCCATGATCGCCGGGTCCAGAGGACCCGGCGGATCATGGATCACGGTAAATGGCCGCTCATCGCGGCCGTTTACCACGTGATCGCTCCGTCAAATGACGGAGTGATCACATGTAAGCAAACCGGCGTCATTTGATGACGCCGGTTCCTCTCTCCTCCTCTCTCTGTACCGATCGGTACAATATGAGAGGAGAGGGGGAGGGATCGGTGGCAGCAGTGCTGTGGGCGGGATCTGTAGTGCCCACAGCCTGCTCTGCCACCACCGATCCATCCATCCATGCTCAGCCATCCCTCCATACCCTGCAATACACAGCAATAGCCTGCAGTGTATTGCTGGGTATTGCAGGGTATGGAGGGATGGCTGAGCATGGATGGATGGATTCTCTGCCACCCCCCCCCCCAATACTGTGCCATACCCCCCTATACTGTGCCATACCCCCCAATACTCTGCCATACCCCGCAATACTCTGCCATACCCCGCAATACTCTGCCATACCCTGCAATACCCTGCGATACTCTGCCATACCCTGCGATACTCTGCCATACCCTGCGATGCCCTGCCATACCCTGCGATGCCCTGCCATACCCTGCGATGCTCTGCCATACCCTGCGATGCTCTGCCATACCCTACGATGCTCTGCCATACCCTGCGATACCCTGCGATACTCTGCCATACCCTGCGATACTCTGCCATACCCTGCGATACCCTGCGATACTCTGCGATGCTCTGCCATACCCTGCCATACCCTGCCATACCCTGCGATACCCTGCGATACTCTGCGATACCCGGCGATACTCTGCAATACCCGGCGATACTCTGCAATACCCGGCGATACCCTGCAATACTCTGCAATACCCGGCGATACTCTGCAATACCCTGCGATACTCTGCCATACCCTGCAATACCCAACAATACCCTGCGATACTCGCTACGATCAAAGCCAGGATCGTTTTTTTTTTTTATTTCAGGCTTTCCAGCCTAGAGGTGAGATGTGGGGTCTTATTGACCCCATATCTCACTGTAAAGAGGACCTGTAATGCCATATTCCTATTACAAGGGATGTTTACATTCCTTGTAATAGGAATAAAAAAGTGATCAAAAAATTTTTGGGGGGGAAAAAAAGGGTCAAACTAAAATAAATAAAGTAAAATGAACAATAAAATATATATATATTTTTTTAAAGCGTCCCTGTCCCCGTGTGCTCGCACGCAGAAGCGAACGCATACGTAAGTCCCGCCCACATATGAAAACGGTGTTCAAACCACACATGTGAGGTATCGCTGCGAACGTTAGAGCGAGAACAATAATTTTGGCCCTAGACCTCCTCTGTAACTCAAAACATGTAACCAGTAAACAAAATTAAAGCCTATGGGGATTTTTAAGTAGCGAAGTTTGGCGCCATTTCACGAGTGTGTGCAATTTTGAAGCGTGACATGTTGGGTATCTATTTACTCGGCGTAACTTCATCTTTCACATTATGCAAAAACATTGGCTAAATTTACAGTTTTGTTTTTTGTAAAGCACAAAACATTTTTTTTCCAAATAAAACACGTTCGAAAAATTGCTGCGCAAGTACCGTGCTAGATAAAAAAGTTGCAACGACCGCCATTGTATTCTCTAGGGTCTTTGCTAAAAAAACATATATAATATTTTGGGGTTCTATGTAATTTTCTAGCAAATAAATGATGATTTTTACATGTAGGAGAGAAATGTCAGAATTGTCCTGGGTGCTCCAGAACACCTGATGGTGCTCCCTGCATGTTGGGCCTCTGTATGTGGCCACGCTGTGTAAAAGTCTCACACATGTGGTATCGCCGTACTCAGGAGTAATAGCAGAATGTGTTTTGGGGTGTAATTTGTGGTATGCATATGCTGTGTGTGAGAAATAACCTGCTAATATGACAATTTTGTGAAAAAAAAAAAAAAAATTAAAAAAAAATCTTGATATTGCAAAGAATTGTGGGAAAAAATGACAACTTCAAAAAACTCACCATGCCTCTTTCCAAATACCTTGGAATGTCTTCTTTCCAAAAAGGGGTCATTTGGGGGGTATTTGTACTTTTCTGGCATGTTAGGGTCTCAAGAAATTAGATAGGCCACCAGTACTTCAGGTGTGATCAATTTTCAGATATTGGCACCATAGCTTGTGGACTCTATAACTTTCACAAAGACCAAATAATATACCCCAATTTGTACTTATTTTTACCAAAGATATGTAGCAGTATAAATTTTGGCCAAAATTTATCAAGAAAAATTACAAATTTGCTAAATTTTATAACAAAAACCAAGAAAAATTCATTTTTTTTTTTTACTGAATTTTCAGTCATTTTTCTTTTATAGCGCAAAAAATAAAAAACCCAGAGGTGATTAAATACCACCAAAAGAAAGCTCTATTTGTGTGAAAAAAAGGACAAAAATTTCATATGGGTACAGTGTTGTATGAATGAGTAATTGTCATTCAAAGTGTGAGAGCACCGAAAGCTGAAAATTGGTCTGGTTATTAAGGGTGTTTAAGTGCCCAGTGGTCAAGTGGTTAAGAATCCTTCCCCCTGAATAATCATGTGTCTGATCAGTGTGAACTAGGAACTCCAATTACCCCCAAATCTCCCAGCAGTATGTGTCATGTGACACAGGGCTCTTTTCTACTTAGGATTATAGACAAAGAATTCCCCCGACCACTACACAAATAGCCTTAAAAAATGGGGTCCTCCAGTCATTATGGATTACTGGACCATCTCAGAAGATCATTTCCATCAATGATAAATAAAATCTGAAGACACAGGAATGTGATGGTGGAATTGATAAAAGCTCCTGAACTCTTCTAATGGGTGGACTGACCAGATGTCTACAGGAAATGTCCAGACTATGGAGACACAAGACTTTCTATCATCTAATTCCAATCTCTGGAGATGTGAGATGGAGGAAAACATTGGAAAGGATTGTCAGGATCAGCAGTCATACCTTGTGGGGAGGAGGATGAGGAGGAAGAGGTCGCCATGACATCAGGAGATGACCCAAGATGACATCACCTGGAAGGAGCACAAAGAATAATAAAATAATTTGTAGTGCGATGAAGAGGAATTTGCTTCCTTATGTGAATAACGATTGGCTGTCTAGTTAGATCTGAAATGGACTTCTGTCATTTACAGCCCATAACTATGAGGGTCAATAAATAACTTAATCCTGGCATTCATCTGATTGGTACATCGGGGGTCACAAAGAAATTTCACCCTGTTTAGGTCCCCAATTTTTACAGGCTCATATATTTAGGTGCCACCTCCAAAAATCTGTGCCATTCATAGCCAAGACTGGTACTAATCAGCACCAAAGTATCAGCCAGTAAGATGTCTATAGAGAGGTCAGGTGATAAAAAGGAGAAGACCCCAAAATGGAAACGATGTGTGATCAGCAGAGACCTCCATTTACTAATAAGATGCTTCCAAGTGGATTGTTCAGGAAGGTCGGTATTCATTGTTCATAAAAAGGTTAAACACCATTAATGAACTTTGTGTCTCTTTAGTGGCCACTTTGTCAGGAAAAGGTGTACAGTACACTTTAATGGGTGGGATCTGTGTGTGTCCCTCAGTCCATTCTATACTGTACAGTATACTGTTGTGTAAGGTTCTTTTATATAATTATAATTATTCATGACCTATTAATATTCCTGGCTAGGGCCAAAACTAGGGGGCAGGGGGGGAGGCTGCCCTGGGCGCGGCATTGAGAGGGGTGCTGCAGCTGGTACTGATCCTCCTGCAACAGCTAAAAGCTTTACCTCCCGCTAGCATTCAGCTGCTGCAGGAGGAATATACAGGGATCAGTACATACCCTTCAAAGCTGACCCAGCTGCCACTCCGGTTCCTGCCCCTTCTTCAGATCATGCCCCCCTCCGCTCCTCTGTCCCCCTCCTCTGGTACCCATGCAGTGCTCACCTCTTCTTCCTGGCTAGTCATGTAGTGCAGGCTGAATAAAAACATGATCCTGAGCACAGAGAAGCGCATCATACCATCAGGAAGACAGACAAACAACGTTATAACATAACCTTCCTCAGCACTCGCTTTCCTGGTCTTTCCTTCCCCCACTATCCATCCTGCCTGCTGTCGCGGGGAATTTAGATGGAGAGTGGGGGAAGAAAAGACCAGGAGAATGGGTGCCAAGGAAGAATATGTTATAACTTTGTGTGGCTGCCTTCCAGATCATATTATGAGCTTCTCCATGATGAGGATCATGTTTTTATTCAGCCTGCACTGCACAACTGGGGTTGGAGAGGAGGTGAGCGCTTCGGGGGTACCAGTGGAGGGGGGCAGAGGAGGGGGACCAGAGGAGCATGGGGGGAACCAGAGGAGCACAGGGGTAACCAGAGGAACACAGGGGGGACCAGAGGAACACAGGGGGGACCAGAGGAGCAAGGAAGCCTCTGGGAAGCCCCCATGGCATCAGAGGGGGGCGGGGTCACCCGTTTATGTCACCGAGTGGCCCCGCCTTCATCTATATAAGAATTGTCACCCAGAAGAAGCGTCACTCGGCGGGAGCCTCCCATGGATGTGAAACTGTTGCGGCTTTTTTTTACGGTTCGTCAGGCAGCATGGATTTACATTGCAGGACATTTTTATTTTTTTATTCTTTAATAAAGGACTTGTCCCAAGGTGTCTCTTGTCTTTTTTTTACAATTTTTGACACTTTTTTTGTGAAATGGGAGGGGTACCGTTACCAATTCACATGGGGGGGCTGGGATCTGGGGGTCCCCTTGTTAAAGGGGGCTTCCAGATTCCGATAAGCCCCCTGCCCGCAGACCCCCACAACCATTTCCTTTAGAAATGTCATTTTGCTGTGGTATTGTTCTAAACATGGGAAAACTGCGCAACTTTACAGGCATACTATAGACACCCACAGGTACGATATTTGAAGGAATATTTCATTTTTATTGTTTCACTTTGAGCATTAAAGCATTTTTGCTGCCGAAAAAACTGATGTTTTAAAAAAAAATTTGCATTGATACATGTCCCCTGGGGCAGGACCCGGGTCCCCAAAAACTTTTTATGGCAATAACTTGTATATAAGCCTTTAAAATTAGCACTTTTGATTTTTCATGTTCGTGTCCCATAGACTTTAACGGTGTTTGTGTGTTCTTCAGAATTTTTTGCCTGTTCGGTATGTTCTAGTGTGAACCGAACCGGGGGGTGTTCGGCTCATCCCTACCTAGGAGGAATAAGGGGTACCAGTGGTTTCCCATATAATCTGACATAGGGGTGTCTGGACTTGAAATGTTGCAAATTATCTGAGGAAACTAAATATGTCCATATTATGGCTGTGCTATTATTAATTTGGAAGTTATGAAACATGCTGAAATTTCATAACTATCCCAACTATTTAAGATTTATTTACGACTAGACATGTGGACACTGAAATATTTTAATTACAATTACAATTTTTTATGCAATGCTTTGCAGCAGGGCTCATTCTTGCACTCCAACTATAGAGGTTGCAGTATCGTGGCACCAGCACCACTGCCTAAGGCCCAATTTTTCAGCCCCTGTTTAACAGGGCTATGTAATTAAAATTTTTGATGCAATGCTTTGCAGCAGGGCTCATTCCTGCACTCCAACTAGAGTATCTGGGAGAGGTTGCAGTGTCGTGGCACCAGCACCAGTGCCTAAGGCCCAATTTTTCAGCCCTGTTTAACAGGGGCGTGTAATTACAATTTTTGATGCAATACTTTGCAACAGGGCTCAATGCTGTGCTCCAAGTACAGTATCTGTGAGGGGTTGCAGTGTTGTGGCACCAGCCCCAGTGCCTAAGGCCCAATTTTGCAGCCCCACAGGGGCGTGTAATTACAATTTTTGATGCAATACTTTGCAACAGGGCTCATTGCTGTGCTCCAAGTACAGTATCTGTGAGGGGTTGCAGTGTTGTGGCACCAGCACCAGTGCGTAAGGCCCAATTTTTTAGCCCCTGTTTAACAGGGGCGTGTAATAATTCACAGCAGGGCCCATTCCTGCGCCAGCAAGAGTAACTGTGAGGGCTTACAGTGTTGTGGCAACAACACCACCACCACCAAAGGCCCAATTTTTCTGCCCCTGTTCAACAGGGGCATGCAATTACAATTCTTGATCTAATAATTCACAGCAGGGCCCATTCATGCGCCCACCAAGAGTAACTATGAGGGCTTACAGTGTTGTAGCACCAGCACCACCACCAAAGGCCCAATTTTTCCTACCACTGTTCAACAATGGCATGTAATTACAATTCCTGATATAATAGTTCACAGCAGGGCGTTTCAGCGCCCACCAAGAGTAACTGTGAGGGCTTACAGTGTTGTGGCAACACCAATATCTATGGGGCAAATTTCTGCAGAGTATATACGGCAGGCCCCTACTTTCAAACATCCAACTTACAAACGACTCCTACTTGCAAATGGAAGCAGACAACAGGAAGTGAGAGGAAATCTACCCCTAGGAAGGGAAATTCTCTCCTGTAAGAGTTAATATGGGAAACAGTTGTCTCCTCTCTACTGATGCTTTATCACCAATCATTGTTTCAATAAAAACCCCACTTTTTCCAAAAACATTTGTCATTGGGACGGAAAGTGAGGTGAAATGTTCTGAACAGGTGCACAGACAGCAAAACAAATGTTACAGGGGTGATAACCCTTCCCTATGTTCTCCAAAAAGCTTAAAAATAGATTTTTTTGGCTGGAGCTACACTTAAAAATGTACCTGTTCCAAATTACAAACAGATTCTACTTAAGAACAAACCTACAGTCCCTGTCTTGTTTGCACCGCCTGTATACTTCTGTTCAGAATATATAGGGTTATATAGGGTAGCCATGCCATTTTTCTCAAAGATTTTCGACCATATTGCCAGGACAAGACATGACATTAAAGCTGCAAGCAGTTTTAAATGGCTTTTTTTCCTTTACAAATGTCATTTTGTGTAGGGACAGTTCTAAACACGGGAAACACATGCCACTTCACAGGCATAATTTAGACACCCCCCAGGTACCATATTTAAAGGAATATTTCCCCTTTTTTTTCACTTTGTGCATCATTAAAATGACTGCTCCAGAAAAAACGTCCCTTTTTAAAACTTCTTTTTGCATTGATGCATGTCCCCTGGGGCAGGACTCGGGTCCCCAAACACTGTTTAGGACAATAACCTGCATATTAGCCATTATAAATAGCACTTTAGATTTCGAATTTTCGCGTCCATTGTATTTAATAGGGTTTTAACGTTCGCGCAAACATTCGGGCCGTTCGCAGGTTCTGGTGTGAACCGAACCGGGGGTTGTTCGGGTCAATCCTAGAAGTCACCATTCATCTGCACTCTATATAAAAAGTCACCATCACTCTATTTGCACCTTATATGGAGTTCTGTCTATTGCACTGTATATAGAGTTTTTCTTGGAAGAGGACACTGCACGGATACAATCCAGTTCTTTATTGTGCTTATCATAAAGAAGATAAAGACATTATTTGATACTACATGTTTTATGTCACTGAATATCTATCAAGAATTAAGGACATGTGCTGTTGACTTGATCATTCACTCCTGAGCACATGATATATTACTGTATCACTTGCACTTATGCACATTGTCACTTTATTTGTTATTTGCCTAGGTGTGGCTGTATGATATGCAGCATTGCATTGTGTACATTCTCCCACACCCTGTGGTTGGTATTTATTTTACAGCGCAGCAATATTTTTATATTTGCATGTCAACCAAAGAATTTCCTCTTTTTTCTCTTACCCTTCCTCTTTTCCTTTTCCCCTTCTTTTTTCTTCTTTTCCCTTCTTTATGTTGAAGAGAAGGGGGGTGGGGAGATGAAGGGAGATTTTTATTTTTTGTCTTTCTCTCTTTCTACACCTTTTATAATTGGCATCTATTGGCATTTATAAAGATGTACTTTCTTACTCTCACATGTGCTTTTAAGCTTTTGAGGTTACACAATTCAGTATCTATTAATAAAGATATATAGCAAGTATCCCCTAATAATTGGCGTTCTCTGGTTGTGATACATTCGGAGCCGCCACACTGGAAGTGTTTTCCAGTTTAGTATTTTCTTTGTTCAGTGGTCTGAATCACTAATGTTTCCCTTTTTCCCTCTTTCTTTTTTTCCTTCCTGTTCCCACATTGGCAGGGGGTGTACTTGTTGTATCCATTTTTTTATTTTTATTTAACTGATATCTGAGGTTATTATGCGTACCCGGAATGTTCAGGGCTTTAATAATCCAAAGAAGAGGTCCCACATTTTGTATAATATGCATCAGCAGAAAATATATTTTCTTTTCTACAATAAACTCATTTTAAGGAGTCCTCTTTCCCCAAATATCTGCGTGTTATTATGCAATAAACATTGATTTACAAGGAATTGTCTGATAGTAAACCCAAAGGGGTCCTTATAAGACTTCATGTCTCTGTACTCTCCACTGTGATAGAAATCATTTCTGGTTCTAAGGGACGCTATCTTTTGGTTAAATATACACTTTATAATCAACTTTTGTACATATCTACCTTCCCAATACAGGTCAAACATCTTCTTTTCTCTCCATTTTAACTAAATCAGAACAATTTGCCTCGGGATACATAATATTAGGTGGAGATTTGAATTTTATATTTGATCCCCTTTCGGGCTCCTCTGGGAAAAGTAGAGCACCCCTTCCAGATCTCCATTCTATTATCCATAGGCTTCCGATAGATATTTGGCGTATGCCGAATCCAACCATCAAGGACAATACTTATGAATCAGAAGCACATTCTTCCTATAGTCGGATTGATTATATTTTTGCATCTCATGACACCTTGAGTCGGTCTCCTACAGCAACCATTGGTTCTCATATATGGTCGGATCATTTCCCAGTCAGCACCTCATTTCACCTTCAAATACTAATAAGCGGACCTCTCTCTGGCCCCTGAATGGGATGATCTTAGGAGACTCGTTAGCACAGATATTGAAGCAGCTATTCGGGAGTTTCATATACCAGACCCGACCCGACCCCTAAACCCATTCAGTGGATACTGATCAAATTAGCCACCAGACAGACACAATAGGTGAAGGGAAATTCTCACCTAGACAATGCTTTGATTATTCAGGATCTCCCTGTAGCAGACTGTACAGCTCCTACATTGAAGCCCATGGAACAGAGGCCAATGTGATCAGCTCTTTCAATTAACATGTATAGTTCAGAATCAAACAAACTAAAAATAGTCTTCAGGGCAAATCCAAGAAAACTGTCTCTCAAAAATGAAACAGAAATATACTGAATGTGGGCAGAAAAGGTCCCTGCAGCCGGTGTCCATGACAGTGCCTCCCTCCGTCCCATAGTTTGGCAGGCCCAGCTAGATACACCACAGGTCGGCTTGGGGCTGTCCGGGAGCATCTTATAGTTCCGTTTGCCAGGAAAGCCCATCAGTGTTTCCATTTGAAGTAATCCAAACCACGCTCTCAGCATCCATTAAGTAGTTGTCCATCATTTTCTTGGTCACCCTGTGCCCCTAATAGACACAGGGTGACTTAAACATAATAGGACAAAACAGATTACAGCGCACACATACAAAAATTACATTTATCTTGCAAGGCTAGTTAAAAATACCTGAACATATTCAAAAATACGGGGGTTTGGTCACACTATGTGGTCATATAGTGCTAAGCCCACTTACTGCGACATAAGAGGGACACGGGGAGCTGAAACAAGAGTTTCCAGACCTCTCTAAGGTAAGCTGGGTTCCACAGGCCCCACGCCCAAAGTGACTCTCATGACAGCCCCTTCCTGTTCCAACATGACTGTGCACCAGTACACAAAGCAAGGTCCATAAAGACATGGATGAGCAAGTTTGGGGTGGAGTAACTTGAGTGGTCTGCACAGAGTCCTGACCTCAACCTGATAGAACACCTTTGGGATCAATTAGAGTATAGACTGCAAGCCAGGCCTTCTCCTCCAACATCAGTGCCTGACCTCACAAATGCGCTTCTGGAAGAATGGTCAAACATTCCCATAGACACACTCCTAAACCTTGTGGACAGCCTTCCCAGAAGAGTTGAAGCTGTTATAGCTATCTCAGACTGGGATGCCATTAACCACTTGCCTACCAGGTACGAACACCCCCTTCCTGACCAAGCCATTTTTCAGCTTTCAGCGCTGTCGCATTTTGAATGACAATTGCGCGGTCATGCAACGCTGTACCCAAATAAATTTGTTTTCCCCACAAATAGAGCTTTATTTTGGTGGTATTTGATCACCTCTGCGGTTTTTATTTCTTGCGCTATAAACAAATTAAGAGGGACAAGTTTGAAAAAACGCAATATTTTTTACTTTTTATTATAATAAATATACAATTTTTTTTTTTTAAACAAATTTTTTCCTCAGTTTAGACCGATACGTATTCTTCTACATATTTTTGGTAAAAAAAAAAATCGCAATAAGCGTCTATTGATTGGTTTGCGCAAAAGTTATAGCGTCTACAAAATAGGGGATAGATTTATAGCATTTTTATTATTATTTTTTTTTTTTACTAGTAATGGCGGCGATCTGCGATTTTTATCGTGACTGCGACATTGCGGCGGACATATCGGACACTTTTGACACATTTTTGGGACCATTCACATTTATACAGCGATCCGTGCTATAAAAATGCATTGATTACTGTATAAATGTGACTGGCAGGGAAGGGGTTAACACTAGGGGGCGCTGCAGGGGTTAATATGTACCCTATCTTAGTGATTCTAACTGTGGGGGGAGGGACTGACTGGGGGAGGAGACCGATCGGTGTCCCTATGTACAAGGGACACACCATCGGTCTCCTCTACTCTGACAGGACGTGGATCTGTGTGTTTACACACACAGATCCACGTCCTGCTCGATTACTGGGCAATCGTGGGTGCCTGGCGGACATCGCGGCCGCTGGGAACGCGCATCGGGTCCCCAGCTACGCGGCGGGCACGCGCGTGCGCCTCCCGCGGCAGGCGCGCGCCCCCTAGTGGCCAGAAAGCGAGCACCGTCATATGACGGCGGCCCGCCACAATAGCTGCACCGTCCCGCCGTCATTTGACAGTGGGCGGTCAGCTACAGGTTAAAGTTCATGTGTGTGTAAAGGCAGGTGTCCCAATACTTTTGACAATATAGTCTATATGCAACATATATGCAACATAAAGAATTAGCTCATTGTCACTTGCATACATTTAACAATAAGAATGGTCGGCTCTTAGCTCAATTGATTAGGGTTCCCGCATGTATATATCTAAGATATCATTCTCATTCAGTGCTTGCTAGATTCCTCTGAAGCCATAGCCAAAGCTTTTCAGTTATATTCCTCCTCCTTATATAACATTTACTGCTACAGGATGGTCATTGTGCACATGATCATGTATATATACGTGATTCTGCACTTTCGGGTCACTGCTCGTATAATCACAGCGGGAACCAATCAGCGGGTAACGTGGACTGGATGTCCTCCGGCACCCATAGATTATGCCATTACCAGTAGTTGCATGTAGGCTTCAGTCTTGTATACCTTCCCTGATTCATTTAGATCAGGTTGGGATTGTCCCTGGTAGAGAGGCCAGGGACAACACCACCTAAACAATCACTCTCATTGATTATGTTAGTAAAAAATGTTTCCCTTCTCACAATTGATGTGGAGAAGGCTTTTGACTGCGTCTCGTGGGATTTTATCTCAGCCCCCCTTACACAGATTTGTAGACTATCGGACTTAAAATATTGTCTTTCTATGAAACCCTCATTGGGTAGAGTTAGGATTAATGATATCCTCTCCGATTCCATTCATACACATAATGGCACTCGCCAAGGGTTCCCACTCTTGCCCTTACTTATAGGGATTCCAATAGGGTGATATGAGATTAAGCTGAGTTTATACGCAGATTATCTATTATTATAGATATCAAACCCCTCAGTGACATTTCCAGCACTCATACGTGAATTTACACACTTTGGATGTCATAGTAATTTTAAGGTAAACGTACATAAGACCGAGGTCTTCAATGTCTCTATATCAGATTCTACCATTGTCAATTTACGTAAATCCTTTCCTTTCATATGGAAACCAAAAGAGATCAAGTATTTAGGAATACAAATTCCATCTAAGCGAGACAATCTTTATGACCTAAACTATAAACCTCTTTTATCATTTGTAAACTTTAGGAATGGTGAACTCTGAAACATTCCTGGTTCAGGTGGACGGCATTATTAAATAATAGATATTTTACCACAAATTCTGTTTTCCAAACAGTCCCCACAGACCCTCCACAGGCCTTTTTTAGTTCATTAAAATCTTTATTTGTGTGATATACATGGGCTGACTCCCCAGCCAGGATCAGATACAAGATCCTCACTAGGCTTAAATCTTTGGGAGGGGCAAGCTTACCCCATTTGGGTTACTATCACAAGGCAATACACCTTACCAGTATTTTGGATTGGTTTCATAATTCCTCTGGGAAACTATCAGTTCAAATAGATGAAGAGTTGTCCGATTCTCCTCTTACATCTCTATTGTGGACTTTGCCTTCTTTACAAACACAAACAGGCTTTATATCTCTGGGTGTCTCATTAGCTCTTAGAGTTTGGGACCGTTTACTTCTAATCTTTCCGCTGTCCTTTTATGTGAGAGTTGAATTCTATTTGATACACTTTTGAGTTCTGCACCAGATTGGTATTGTTATATGATTGGTGGGAGGAGGTATTCCCCTCCCATCCTGACCCCTATATGATTTGAGATTCTATTTTTTTTGAAGTGGTTCTTTCACTCTGTTTATTTGTAATTATTGCTATACTCTAATAAAACATATATATTGTTACATATATTATAAAAAAAAGGAAAAGAAGAATGATTGGTGTCTCACCTTGTTAGATCTGCCCATACATCCTCAGATTGTTGGTTCTCTTCCGACAATGAAGAGATCTGAAAATATTTCTAGTGAGCAAAGATGTTTTTCTGCCTCCGAGGTGGAGAGTGGTGGGAGGGGGAGGGGGTTTCCAGTAACATAACACACCTCCACCCATATAGACTATTCAGGCGTCATTATTCTCTAACACAACACGGCACTGAGCGTGTCCACATTCCTCATCTTGTATAACGAGCTGAACAAGTCCAAAAGCTTGTATATATTATACAATTTTCTTATTTAATTTCCTTTAGATTTACCTTCAACTATGTAGTACAAGGGTCTGCCTGATTGCATGCAAATTGAAAGTGTTTAGGTTTGACCTTATATCATCTGGTTTTGGTAAATCTAATGGAAAAATTGTATAATGTATGGCCAGCCTAAGGGGTCTATTCATAAAAAGATCTGCAGAGCTATTCAACCAGCAAACTGCATGTCTATCTGTCATGGATGGGGGACTGAGGGTGGAGAGATGGGGAGCCTGGTATCTCCATATGTTGTATGTCCTCAGAAATCAACCAACATTCTTGCAGATTAAACATTCCTCTGTATTTATTTATTGCTGAACAACTTGGATAGGCTATTGGGAGTCGTGGGCTACTCCAGAACACTAAACAGTACTAGGAGGACCCTCTTCACTGTGCAGACACTTATTGGAAGACTCCCTTCAATGGTAGCTCAGGGAATGGACAGCACTGGGACACCATAAGCAATGTTCCAGGACAGGCAAGTCTTAGTGCACCAGGGGTTAACAGCAGCAACAGTCACCCAGATCCTGCCCTCGGGTCTGTACTCACAAGTCCTCAGGTACATGGATGTCTCTATCCAGTGTCAGACAAACATTTCCTTGATAGACTCTCTAGACTGGATCCTAGGTAAAATCCCCCTTCTTTCGCTTCAGAGGCTCTTAGCGAGTAGCCCCCCCCCCCAGATTTAGCATAGCCGGGACCTTGATGAGCTCAGGCAAATCTCAGTTGGGCTGCCTGTGTGGGCAGCAGCCCTCCAGGCTGGGAACTTCTCCTCCTGAACAAGAACAAGAACTTCTGTAGACCTCAGACTATTTATGTGCTGTGCAGCCACCTACTGGGCACACCTCCCCAGGGATTGCCTGAAACCTCATAAATATTCAGGATACTCATTTGGCCTTTTCCACTCCTATGTTCTGGAGTTTTCCAGAAGGCAGGGTGGAGCAATCAATCCTGCATTAGTCCAAAGCAATCAATCACCGCTCCAGTGATTATAAAACAGCCCAAAAATAACTCAATTTACCTGACAGCCCAGCACCTAACTAGGAGGGTGCTACATATAGATACATAAAGGAATCTCTGGCCTTGTAAACAAAGGAGCCGGACATAGTTATTTTCTTTCAGTGAGCCAGCGCTATTTTAAGACAATTTTTAACACTCTAACTTTTCTTTATAATAACAATAAAACAAATGTACCAGTATCAGAGTAAGGAAAAGGGATGGTCAGCACTCAGGATGACAATGCTGTAAGAACAGCCTCAGGCCATCCAAAAAGCATAGGCTGTTTTTACAGCATTGTACACGTCTTTCCAATAAAGGAATACCATTTTATGGAAGTCATCCTGAGTGGCGACCATCCCTTTCCTTAGTCTGGTATGCTGGAGGTGTCGGCAGCCTGGAGGTCTGAGCACCAGGTGGAGCTGTTATGTGGGAAGGTTGTAGCACCTACATACCTGTTTTCCCTAAATTAGGGTGACCAGACATCCCCGGTTCCCGGGGACAGTCCCCGGATTGACGACACTGCCCCCGGACCAAGTCTGTCCCCGGTTTTGTCCCCGGATTGGATTTGAACAGGGGCTGGGGCAATTTCAAAGACAGTCAGTGAAAAATTAAAAAAATAAATTCTGAATGACACCACCCCCTGCTCCACTGCACCTACTAGCTTAGGGGGTGTATTTTTTCCATTATCTGTGCCCCAATTTGATGATCATATACTGGTCAGAACGATGGGACCATTTCTTAAATTTGGGAGCCAATCAGCGGCTACGGCAGACTCGATGTCCACCGGTTTCCACTGATCGTTATGTACATAGACAGATCAACGTTCTGTCAGTATGGAAGACATTGATCCTGTGTTCCTGCAAAGGTACAGGGATCTATGCCTTCCCTTTAGTAAAAGCCCCTTCCCCACAGCAAGAAAACACTTGTTAGGCACACATTTAACCCTTTGATTGCCCTAGATGTTATCCCCTTCCCAGCCAGTGCCATTAGTACAGTGACAGTGCATATTTTTTGCACTGATCACTGTATTAGTGTCACTGGTTCCCAAAAAGTGTCACTTAGTGTCCAATTTGTCAGCCAAAATATCACAGTCCAGCTATGAGTTGCTGATTGCCGCCATTACTAGTAAAATAAAAAATGTCCCCGGATTTAATTAAAAAAAAATTGTCACCTTACCCTAAATGTACCAGTATATCTTCAAACAGGCTCTTCATATTGACATACAGGAATGCAAATCAGTGCAAGAATACTCTGTAACATTTCAGACTTTTTTAACAATTTTGTATAAAACTTTGCTGTTCAGCTTGAAGAGGTAGGCAGCTACTGTACTAAACTAAAACAAACATGTTAGGTCCCATGTACACGGGACGCTGAGGCAACCTCCTCTGAACAAATTTTTTTGACACCTTGAAACCGGTGCTTGCATGCCCCATTTAGTGGCGTTTTACCATGTTTGCGTCTAGAAGCGTTTAGTTAACATAACATCATAAGACCCTCCCGAGCTCAAAAAAAGTATTACTGTATATACTTGAGTAAAGGCCGAGTTTTTCAGCAAATTTTTTTGTGCTGAAAATGTCCTCCTCGGCTTATACTCGAGTCAAGCACTTTTCTGCAGTAGAGAATGACATTTTCCGACCTGACTTTGGGGCCCCGTATCTCGGGACCACTTGGTGCTAGGAACCCCACATTTGGTGTGTAAACCCAGTGGAACTAGCACTTCAACATATCGAGATACAGGGCCCCAAAGTCGGTCAACTGTGTCCATCTGCAGCAATGTCATTTTAGCCACACAGTGTGCACTATATATTTTTTTCATTGTTATTTTCATGGTACTCCGGTTGGAATTTAAGAGCGACAACGTGGGGTTGTTCAAAGTGGTTGGACATTATATCTTATTCATCTGTACATTCAAGCTTCCATCTGTGACCACTTTAAGTGGCGAACGCCTGTTTGACCCACCTTTTAGCTCAGGGTCCAGTGATTGAGCGGTTTGGCTAGCTGGTGGAGTTATCCCTGATTAGGAGATACCACACGAATGTCTATGAACACACTTATCACCACTGAGAAGATCTTATCTGTCAACTTGTATATCCATCTTTTTCACCAAAGGGGACACTGTCAGGTTTCCTCATACAGACAACATCCCCCATACATCGTTCAGTATACTAATTTTGCGGTGATCACGCAAGGATCGGCTGTTTTTCCCACCATTAAATGGCCAACACAGTGTCTGGTCATCTGGGGGAATATCCAGGGGGTGGACACCTCATAATGTCACTTAAACCCCCCAAACCAGTTAGGATGGGGATGCTCCAATACTAGTTTTCTTGGTATCAGTTATGCCACGTACACACGATCAGACTTTTTGGCCGGACTATCCGTCGGACTTAGTCCGCCGGACAATCTGCCGGACAATCCGCCAGACTTTCCAGCGGAGGTCTGCCGGACTTTCCGAACATGTGAACTTGCCCACACATGCCCGGACTTTTCCGGCGGATAATCCGCCAGAGTTTTGGCAGAAGTTCGCGGGAAATGAACGGACTTGCCCCACTCACGGAGTAAAGTCTGTTCATTTAGAACGTGACTCCAGGTAGACGGGACTAGCGAAGGAAGTAAATGCCGCCACCTTGATCGGCGACACCGCCACCTCGCCAGCCCCGTCACCTGGTATGGATTTAAAGGGGAATACCTACGCCGAAAAAATGACAGCACGCAGCCCGGCCGGTCAGGAAAGGGGGTGAGGACAAGCGAGCGCCCCCCCCCCCGAGCCGCACCAGGCCGCGTGCCCTCAACATGGGGGGGTGCCCTGCGGCCCCCTCACCCCAAAGCACCTTGTCCCCATGTTGACGAGGACAAGGGCCTCTTCCCGACAACCCTGGCTGTTGGTTGTCAGGGTCTGAGGGCGGGGGGCTTATCAGAATCCGGGAGCCCCCTTTAATAAAAAAAGTGTAGTGTAGTGTAATACTTTATTACACAGCTCCGGGGGTCTTCTTCCGCCATGGGGGGTCTTCTCGCCGGACTCCTCCGCTATCTTCTGCTAGCTCTTTTACTAGCAGAGGAGCCCGTCTTTCTCCTTCTTTGCTGCCATCGTCTGGGGGTCTCGTCCTGCTCTTCTGTTCTTCTTGCCGCCGTTGTCGCCGCCTTCTGCATTTCTTCTTCTTCTTCCGATGTTGACATGACGCTGGCTCCTCTTCTAATGGCCCAGACATGTTGCGCTGCCAGTTATATAGGGACAAGGGGCGGGCCCCCGGCTCATGTCACATGGTGACCCCGCCCCTTATGATGTCACAGTCATGGAGAATGCTGGGACTGTGACATCATATGGGGGTGGGGTCACCATGTGACATAAGCTGGTGGCCCCGCCCCCTTGTCCCTATATAACTGGCAGCACAACACGTCTGGGCCATTAGAAGAGGAGCCAACGTCGTGTCAACATCGGATGAAGAAAGAAGAAGAATCAGAAGCAGAAGGCGGCGGCGGCGACAACGGCGATGGCAACGGCAAGAAGAACTGAAGAGCGGGGCAAGACCCCCGAAGTTGGATCAAGACCCCCAGATGGCGGCGGTGACGAAGGAGAAAGCCGGGCTCCTCCGCTAATAAAAGAGCTAGCAGAAGATAGCGGAGGAGTCCGGCGAGAAGACCCCCCAAGACGGAAGAAGCTGTGTAATAAAGTATTTTAAAAACTTGTGTTGTGGTTTGTTTTTTACAGTTTTTTCACCAGGTGAATGGGTAGGGGTACATCGCCTATACTCATTTACATAGGGTGGGGGGCCGGTATCTGGGGGCCCCCTTATTAGTCATTTCCTGACCGGCCGGGCTGCATGCTCGGATAAGCGCCTGATATGGATCTGGGCGGACCCCCACACCATTTTTTCAGTGTAGGGATTCCCCTTTAAATCCATACCAGGTGACGGGGCTAGCGAGGTGTCAATGTCGCCGATCGAGGCATTCACTTCCTTCGCTAGTCCCGTCTACCTGGAGTCACGTTCTAAATGAACGGACTTTACTCCGTGTGTGGGGCAAGTCTGTTAATTTCAAAAGTCCGCCAGAGCCCACACATGGGCGGATTGTCCGGCTGACTCTAGTCCAGCGGACAATCCCGTGGAATAGTCTGATCGTGTGTACGGGGCATAAGAGTACCAATATTTTTTTACCGGTACTCACAAATACCAATTACCAGTACAGGAACATCCCATCTTACCTGTTGTGCTGCATGGGACTAGCTTTTTGACCAATTATGAAAATGGGTGGCAGGTTATGGCCCACTGCCTGGCTTCTTAATTGGTCAAGAAGCCAGTCCTATGATCCCTCATGGAATTACAGATTAGAGTGAATTTTTGTCCCACCTCTGTGCTGTTGGTGAGATTGAAAAAAATCTCCCTCTGACCAAAGTATGAAAAATATAAATTTTTGGTTCTAAAGTTGCCATTACTCACCTTTTCTTTTCCCAGGCCAGAAACAAGTACCGTGTTCTATACATATTTGTATTATTTTGTATTATGCATGCCAATACAGTAACATATTCTCTATTTCTGATTTTCTGTAAAGAGTAGAATGTATAGCCACAAAATGTTTGGATATTAAAATATGTAAAAATAAATGTACATGTTGTAAATTATTAAAATTTGAATGGGAATTTGCAACAACTCTGGAGCTCCAGGGAGCCCTCTCCCCAGTGACAGGCTGCTGTAGTGAAGCCCCTAATCCCAACTTTCCCAGTTCTGCTGGGCTCTGCCCAGTACCTACAGTGCCTCCATGGCTCCAGGTAGTTGGGGTAGTCGGCCCCTCTCTCCAGCAGCAGGCCGAGCCCCAGAACTATAAAGACAACCCAGCTTAAGTGCTGGCATCCACAAACTCTGCCCCACATCTACAGTGACATGGGGACCTCAGAGAGAAGAAGCAATCGTCTTTGGTTATCCCCAGGGGCATCATGTTTACCTAGGAGCAAATACCGGTAGCAACTCTTCTCAGTGGCCAATACTGTCCAACTAATGCAGGTCCAGAACATTTGGGGGGATGGACACAGGTTAGTCTACCTTGAGGGGGGAGAAATGTCATGGTACCAATGTGACTGTGGCTTTTGGAGGGGTCTAGGGGATAGCATCCTACCCACTTATTATTACCCATGGAGAAGACCAGGGATTTTGTCAGAGCATGGAAAAGAGCCCAGTTCAGCCTCTGATCCCATGGAGAGAGCAGATCATTCTCTAATGATTAGGGATGGGCGAACAGTTCGGCCCGAGCATGAGTTTGGGCCAAACGTTTGCCTGTTCGGCCACTCGCCGAACACCCGATTTTGCAGGATGTTCACCGGGTGTGATATTGATAGGGACAAGGGCCTCTTCCCAAAAACAACGTTGGGCTGTGGTTGTCAAGATGTCAGAAACCATGAATCCCACCGAGACAGAAGTACAATTAAACAGAACAAAAATATTACAGCGCAAACATGCAAAACAGAAGTAGTACAGAAGAAGTAAAATTAAATCACACTTGTTTATTAATAAAAAGGTAAATAGAGTAAGCGTAGTCAAAGCATAGCCAGAGTTCAGCAACCGGATCAGGTAATCAGCCAGTCCAGAAGTCAGGGATCCAAGTGGAACAGCAAGCAGGCAAAGGAGCCAAAAGGGATGTCAGCAAAGCCAGTCTTTAAACAGGTACGCAGGAGATGGTTTCTTGCGATGTAACCAAGGCGAAGGCAGAGATGAAGTGAGCTGGACAGCTTTAGGTAGGCAGGTCAGATGAGCAGGGTCAGGAACAGTTGGGTAATTGTGGAGAGAGATGAGAGCTGGCAATTAGCCGACAGCTGAGTGGCCAGCTAAGAGAAGGAAGGGCTGAGCCAGCCCTGACACAAGGTCTGTGGGCAGGAGGCTAATCTGAATCTGAAAGCCCCCTTTAACAAGGGGACCCTCAGATACCAGCCTCCCCATGTGAATCGTATGATGTACCCGATACCCATTCACCAAAAAAGTAAAAACCACAAGAGACAGTTTTTAACAAATCCTTTATTAAAAAATTTCAAAAGTGTCCCCCAATGTAAATCCATCATCAATCACAACGCCTGCCGGACCCAAAAAATGAAAATCGCTCTCACCTCTTGGGAGACCTCCCGCCATATGCCTGCTCTGCGCTTTGACATTTCTTATATAGGCAAGAGGTGGGGCCACCTGGCTATGTCATGTGGTGGCACCGCCCCTTCTGACATCACATCAGAGTGGGCATATGATGGGAGGTCTCCCAAGAGGCAAGAGGGGTTTTTATTTTTTACATTTTTCAGGTCCGGCGGGCGTCCTGATTGACGATGGATTTACATTGATGTACACAATGTTTTTATTTTTTTAATAAAGGATTTGTCAAAAACCTGTCTCGTGTGGTTATTACTTTTTTACACGTTTTATTTTTTCACTAATCGGGTGTCGGCAATTGTAACCACAATTCATTTTAAATGGGATTTGACTCTTTTGCTGTGTACACACGAGCAGATTTTCCATCGTAAAAATCTTGGATGGTTTTTCTGACGAAATTCCGCTCAAGCTTGGCTTGCATACACACAGTCACACAAAAGTTTGCTGAACTTTTAATCGTCAAGAACGCAGTGATGTACAACACTACGACAAGCCGAGAAAATGAAGATTTTCCGTAGGAATTTTGCGCATTGGAATTGGTATTGGAATTGGTACAGACGATCGAATTTCCGGTCAAAACTTTTTCCGACCGAAAAATTGAGTACCTGCTCCCAATCTTTTGCTGGCGGGAATTTTGGCCAGCAAAAGTCCGATGGAGCCTACACACGGTCACATTTTCCTACCAAAAGCTCCTTTGCTGGCCGAATTTCCGATCGTGTGTACGTGGCATTTTATTTTCCTTAGAAATAAGGAGCACCCCCCTGAACCATACCAGGCCACATGCCCTCAACATGGAGAGGGTGCTTTGGGGTCCCCACAAAGAACCTTGTCCCTATGTTGATGGGGATAAGGGCTTCATCCCCACAACCCTTGCTCAGTGAATGTGGGGGGTCTGCGGGTGGGGGGCTAAGCGTAATTTGAAAGTACCCCTACCAATTCACCAAAAAAGTGTCAAAAAAAGTAAAAACAACAGCAAACAAATTTGTCCCGTGACGTAAATCCATTGTCAATTACGTCACCGGTTGGCCCCACTCTTGGCCATGTAACAGCTGTCACTGTGAAAAGGCTGCAGTCAGCGGGATGCCTCCCAAGGAGGCAGAGTCTTTCCATTCAATTTTTCTCTGGACCGTTGGCGCCGTGATTGAAGATGGATGGACATTGCAGGACACTTTTTGTCATTTTTTTGGTGAATGGGTAGCAATACTCATTCAAATAGGGGGGCCAGAATCTGGGGGTCCCCTTATTGCTTCTAGATTCTGATAAGCCCCCCGCCCACAGACCCCCACAACCACCGGGCAAGGGTTGTGGGGAAGAGGCCCTTGTCCCCAAGAACATGGGACAAGGTGCTGTGGGGGAGATTCCAAAGCACCCTCCCCATGTTGGGGGCATGTGGCCTGGTACGGTTCAGGAGGGGGGTGCTCTCTCATCCCCCCTTTTCCTGCGGCTTGCCAGGTTGCATGCTTGGATAAGGGTCTGGTAAGGATTTTGGGGGAGACCCCCTGCGCCATTTAAAAAAGAAGGGGCAGGGTTCCCCTTAAAATCCATCTCAAGTACACTGCCACTAACTAACCTGCCTGCTTAATATAGCTCAATATAGCTCCATCCACAGTCACACACTATACGGCGCTATGTAAGCAGCCTTATATAGTGTTGGGCGTGGACTTAGTCCCCCTGAGCCATGATTGGCCAAAGGCACCCTGCCTTTGGCCAATTATGTCTCTCTCAGCAGAGTGCGCTGTGATTGGCCAAAGAATGCAGGTCAGGTGCATGCTTTGGCCAATAATCATACAGTGATCTTGCAGTGCATTATGGGGCATTTTGCGGCACTCAAATTTCCCGTGAACGCCCCATAATATTCAACGTTCGGCAAAAACCCAATGTTTGAGTCGAACTTATGTTTGATTCGAACATGGAGCTCATCCCTACCACGCATGATACCACAGCAGCTCCTCATGCAGTCTGCAAGATTTGTAGATGTAAGTGGATATTAGTACAAAGTGTTGTTTTTATTAACACTGACCTGTTTTCTCCTTTCATTTCAGTGCTAAAAAATATGCACTGTCACTGTACTACTGACACTGCAGGGAAGGGGTTAACATCAGTGGTGATCAAAGGATTAAATGTGCTCCTAGGGAGTGCTTGCTAACTGACGGAGGTGCTTTGACTGGGGGAAGACAGAGATCTGTGTTCCTGCTTAGCGGAAACACAGGGTGTCTGTCTTCCCTTGTCACCGAACAGCGATCTGCCTTGTTTACATAGACACAACTCTGTTCTGCCTCTGTTGGGAATGATTGGCGGTTCCCAGTGGACATCAAGTCCGCTGGGCCCACTTATTGACTCCCACTCTGTCCAATCACAGTGGGGATCTGGCTGCCGGCACAGACCGGGAAGAGGCACTGATATACAGGTATGTGATTTTGCCTGTAGGATCTCCTCCCCGCAGGAAATGTAAGTGGGGCGGCTGGCAAATGGTTAAAGGGTAACTCCACTTTTGTGGGAAATAAAGTAGCAAAAAGAAATGTAGCGTATACAATTGCTACACAAGTCATATTGTAATTGGACGTTATTAAAAACTCCCTTTCCTTTCCAATCTGCAGCCGCTGTCATTCTCTGTAAAATGCAATATGGCCACCTGGAGGCGCTGTGTACACAGAATGTATACAGCGCGCCCCCCAGAAACATCATTTCCTGCCTGTGTGATTGGCTCACTGATTTTCCCAGAAGTCTGCACTAAGATAAATACAAGCAGATTTCCTGCACTCAGAGCGATATACCATCGAGGTTCTTTAGGGAATGCAGCTGGCAAAACTTTGCTGGCGACAAATAATACAAAATAAAAAAAGAATAATATGCAGCAATTTCACACAATGAATAAAAAGCCTATTGCAGTCCCATAATAAAATCCGGGGATTGGTAGAGGCATCACAAGTGCACTATTATCACAAAGGGTGGTAAGAAGATGTCCTCCATCCATATCCCAGCACTCCAAGCCTCTTACCCTCCATTGTGGACCACCTAAATAAAGTGGTCAGCAGCGCTCCATTACCCATCAACCCCAAACGGAGCATCTAGATTGTAATTCTAGTCCTCGGGACCCGACCATTCCACCACAAGCAATGTTATACCAGGCAGCCTAGAGGGAGGAAACACAACCTCATTCCACACTATTTCAAAACAGCTGTTTATTGAAATCTATCAAAATACTCAAACAGTGAAGAATAAAATACATGTCAAGCCGATAATCATGTCCGAGGTTCCAACCAACAAAATGGCCAACTTCCGTGCATGGCGACGTCACGTGACCAGGCTCTACACTAAGATAAATGTCAGATTTTGGGCATCCCCTGTAACAAAAATCTCATTTTTGGTGAGATCCTCCCAATAGGAAATCACTTCTAAAGGGATGCAGACCCTGCCACTTTCCTCATTAGAGCCCTGCAGGTGCAGCAGATGATTGATTATAATCATGAACCCATAGAGATTTGCACATGGACACAGACAAACACACAGGGATTTCTTCAGAATGACAAAAGGTCAGAATCTGCAACAAAGTTTTTTCCAGCGATCACCCCGAGGGGAATGTTTTTTCCTCAACAAAAGTGGAGTTACACTTTAACCACTTGACCACTGGGCAGTTAAACCCCCTTCCTAACCAGACCAATTTTTATATCTTTCGGTGCTCTAACACTTTGAATGACAATTACTCCGTCATGCAACACTGTACCCAAATCAATTTTGTGTCCTTTTTTTCACACAAATAGAGCTTTCTTTTGGTGGTATTTAATCACCGCTGGGTTTTTTATTTTTTGCGCTATAAATCAAAAAATACAGAAAATTCGGTAAAAAAAAAAAATACATTTTTTGTTTCTATTAAAAATTATTGCAGAGTATTGGCGAGTACTGGCAGAGTATTACAGTGTTGCACAGTATTGGTAGAGTATTGCAGTGGTGGCAGAGCATTGCACAGTGGTGGCAGAGCATTGCACAGTGGTGGCAGAGCATTGCACAGTGGTTGCAGAGCATTGCACAGTGGTGGCAGAGCATTGCACAGTGATTGCAGAGCATTGCACAGTGGTTGCAGAGCTTTGCACAGTGGTTGCAGAGCATTGCACAGTGGTTGCAGAGCATTGCACAGTGGTGGCAGAGCATTGCACAGTGGTGGCAGAGTATTGCACAGTGGTGGCAATGTATTGACCAGCGCTGTGGGCACTACACATCCAGCCCACAGCGCTGGTCCCTTCTCTCCCCCTCTCCGCTTCTCCCCTCTCTGTACCGATCGGTACAGAGAGGGGAGGGAGGAACCGGC
The DNA here is from genome assembly GCA_028564925.1 of Lithobates sylvaticus. Lineage (NCBI taxonomy): Eukaryota > Metazoa > Chordata > Amphibia > Anura > Ranidae > Lithobates > Lithobates sylvaticus. The sequence goes on from CM053029.1 coordinate 24,615,122, forward strand.
GTCATGACGTGACGCCGGTTTGTGTACATGTGATCGCTCCGTCATTTGACGGAGCGATCACGTGGTAAACGGCCGCTATCAGCGGCTGTTTATCTTGATTCGTGATGCGACCCGGTGGTCACGGATGTTCCCGAGTGCGCGCCCCAGGGGGCACGCAGGAGCAAGTTTCTGGGAGGACGTCCGTAGAACAAGCCGACCGCGATGTGGCCATCTTTCGACTATAGCGTGGTCGGCATGTGGTTAATATATTTTTACTGCTAAAATTAACAGTTGTTATTGGTTCAGGATTTTACAATTGAATTTTTAGTATTTACAGAATATTTGTGTAAATTTAACACAATTTTTTTGCATTTCAATTTACAACATTTTAATGCCATTATTTTACGTAATTTTACAGGTAATTTCACAGACGTTTTTACAGTGTAGTATTAAATGTTGGGGTTAAGGGTTATGGTTAGGGTTAACTGTTAGAGTTAGGCCACTTTCACACTGAGGCATTCTAAAAATAGCGCCTGAAAAGCGCCTGTAAACTGCATCTTCTGCAGCCCCAGTATGAGGGTCCCAGAGCTTTCACACCGGGGCGGTGCGTCTGCCGGACAGGAAAAAATAAGTCCTCCAAGCAGCATCTTTGGGGCTGTGCCGAGCGGTGAATACAATCAATGGCCAGCGCTGCCAAAGTGGCTGCAAAGCGATTCAGCAACGGCACTTTGTTCCCACCACTAGTGGGGTTAAAAGCCCCGCTAAAGCTAGCATCACTTTCCCGTCAACACCCGCACCACCCCAGTGTGAAAGTAGGCTTAGGGTTAGCGGGAAATTGTTGGGGTTATCATTTCAATCCTAACAATTACTGCTAAATCTTTTGTAATTTTGCTCATCATCTTCCCCCATTCCTGACCAGCGAGGCTTAGAAAAAGGTCTGCTATGATTTTTAGGGGGACTTCAAACTTTTATTTTCTTGATTTTCGTGTGGAGTTTCCCTTGAATACAAATCAGACTAGGAAGGTCGGGTATAGAATATGGGGAGATCTCATAAAATGATTTTCTTATTTTTTGTGGGGTTCCCCTTAAAATTCATATCAGAACTAAAGTGCCAGGTATGAGGTCGGGAACCCTTTTGTAATTTCTTTACCTATCCTGGCTCCTTTGTTTCCATGGCTGGGGGTTCCCACCATGTATGTGAATGGGACCAGTGACATTACTGGTTGTTAACCACTACAATACTGGGCACTTTCGCCCCCTTCCTGCCCAGACCAATTTTCAGCTTTCAGCGCTCTCGCACTTTCAGTGACAATTGCGCGGTCATGCAATGCTGTAACCAAAGGAATTTTTTATCATTTTGCTCGCACAAATAGAGCTTTAGTTTGGTGGTATTTATTCGCAACTCCGTTTTTTATATTTTGCGATATAAGCGGAAACATAGCGGAAATTTTGAAAAAAAATAAATATTTTCTCCTTTCTTTTTTTAAAAGAAATCCAATAAAATCAAATTTCGGCATAAATTTAAGACAAAATGTATTCTGCTACATGTTTTTAGTAAAAAAATTCTGTTAAGTGTATAATAATTGGTTTGCGTGATCACGGACATATGTACGCAAATGATCATGTACAGATGTGTGCAGGTGATCACGGACATATGTGTGCAGATAATCATTGGCACATGTTATTTTACTGGGACATATGTGAGGGACATGTGTTTTTATTATTTGGGAACATGTGTGTTTTGGGGACATGTGTGTTTACAATGTGGGGACACTAGACTGGTGATCAGTGAGTAAAAAGCTGTAAAAAAAACTGTTAATACTCACTGATCACCAGCCGACTGCAGCGATCCGCTCTCCTCTCCTCACCAATGACTTCCGTGTGAGGAGAGCCGATTGCCTAGCAACAGTCAATCACCAAGCCCTCCTGCCGATCCGAGATGCGCTGTGTCCAGGTGACACGGCCGCATCGGGATCGCGCAGATGCGCGGGCACGTGCACGCGCGATCCCTCTACTTCTGAAGGATGTTCCGGAACGTCCTATCAGAAGTAGACGGCTCCCACCCAGCCGTATATGTACAGTGGCCGGGTGGGAAGTAGTTAAGGACTCGGCAGTGCCTGCACCCGCTGGATCCTTAGCAACCAGTGACAGTGGGAAGCCATCATGTGTAATAGTGGAAGTAATACTGAGATTATGTATGAAGTTCAACCCTCACCAAACCCGTAAATGTTCAGGGATTTCGACCCATTTATGTTCAGATCAAACCTTAAGCCCCTCCCTCCTCTTCTTTTCTACATGAGAGATGGAGGTGTAATGGGCGCTGCTTATATAAGCCTCTCCACAGTATAGGGAGACAGGGCTGTGCATTTATTTCATAGAAACCAAATAAACTTCACTTTCCTATTACAGAAAACAGCCGAGCCCTTTTCACAGAGAATGATCATTATCTGTACCGTGACCAGGGATGGACTGGCCATCGGGACTACTGGGAGATTCCCGGTGGGCCGATGGCTCAGTGGGCCGGTTTCAGCGGCCTCCTATTGCCTCGGAGGTCCGTGGCGATCTACCCGTCAATCGCTGACAGCTGAGGGGTAGATCGAGATTTAGCCAGCAGGCAGAGTAGCGCAGGAAGCGCCTGTCTATAATAAGTTCTCTCTCATGTCACGCAGTGCTGTTCGCTCCCTGGTGGCCCCTCCTCTCCAGATCATCTTACAAGCCAATGGGGATAGACGAGAAGAGAGGAGGGGCCACCAGGGAGAGAACAGCGCTGCGTGACATGAGAGAGAACTTATTATAGACAGGGGCTTCCTGCGCTACTCTGCGTGCTGGCCAGGCTAGTAAACAATCATTAATGTGCCATGTGCCCTGATGTGCCCGATGATGTGCGCCATAATGTGCCCTGATGTGCCCCATGATGTGCCCTGATGTGCCCCATGATGTGCCCTGATGTGCCCCGAGCCCTGATGTGCCATGATGTGCCATGTGCCCCAATGTGCCCTGATGTCCCCTGTGCCTTGATGTGCCCCAATGTGCTCTGATGTGCCTCAATGTGCTCTGATGTGCCCCGATGTGCTCTGATGTGCCCCGATGTGCTCTGATGTGCCCTGATGTGCTATGTGCCCTGATGTGCTATGTGCCCTGATGTGCCCCATGCCCTTATGTGCCCCAATGTGTCCTGATGTGCTGTGCCCAGTGCCTTGATGTGCCCCGAAGTCTTGTGCCATGATGCTCTGTGACTCAATGTCGTGTGCCCTGATGTGCTGTGACCTGATGTCCTCTACCCTGATGTACTGTGCCCTGATGTGCCCTGATGTGCTGTACCCTGATGTACTGTGCCCTTATGTGCCCTGTATGCTGATGCGCTGGGCTCTGTATCCTGCCCTGATGTACCCTGAAGTGCTGTGTCCTGATGTGCTGTGCACTGTACCCTGATGTGTTATACCCTGATGTGCTGTGCACTGTACCCTGATGTGTTATACCCTGATGTGCTATACCCTGATGTGCTGTGCACTGTACCCTGATGAGTTGTGTCCTGATGTGCTGTACCCTGATGTGCTGGGCTCTGTACCCTGATGTGCTGGGCTCTGTACCCGGATGTGCTGGGCTCTGTACCCGGATGTGCTGGGCTCTGTACCCTGATGTGCTGGGCTCTGTACCCTGATGTGCTGGGCTCTGTACCCTGATGTGCTGGGCTCTGTACCCTGATGTGCTGGGCTCTGTACCCGGATGTGCTGGGCTCTGTACCCGGATGTGCTGTACCCTAATGTGCTGGGCTCTGTACCCGGATGTGCTGGGCTCTGTACCCTGATGTGCTGTACCCTAATGTGCTGGGCTCTGTACCCTAATGTGCTGGGCTCTGTACCCTGATGTGCTGGGCTCTGTACCCTGATGTGCTGGGCTCTGTACCCTGATGTGCTGTACCCTGATGTGCTGGGCTCTGTACCCTGATGTGCTGTACCCTGATGTGCTGGGCTCTGTACCCTGATGTGCTGGGCTCTGTACCTGATGTGCTGGGCTCTGTACCCTGATGTGCTGGGCTCTGTACCCTGATGTGCTGGGCTCTGTACCCTGATGTGCTGGGCTCTGTACTGTACCCTGATGTGCTGGGCTCTGTACCCTGATGTGCTGGGCTCTGTACCCTGATGTGCTGGGCTCTGTACCCTGATGTGCTGGGCTCTGTATCGTGCCCTGATGTGCTGGGCTCTGTACCCTGATGTGCTGGGCTCTGTACCCTGATGTGCTGGGCTCTGTACCGTGCCCTGATGTGCTGGGCTCTGTACCCTGATGTGCTGGGCTCTGTACCATGCCCTGATGTGCTGGGCTCTGTACCCTGATGTGCTGTGCCCTGATGTGCTGGGCTCTGTACCCTGATGTGCTGGGCTCTGTACACTGATGTGCTGGGCTCTGTACCCTGATGTGCTGGGCTCTGTACCCTGATGTGCTGGGCTCTGTACCCTGATGTGCTGGGCTCTGTACCCTGATGTGCTGTACCCTGATGTGCTGGGCTCTGTACCCTGATGTGCTGGGCTCTGTACCGTGCCCTGATGTGCTGGGTTCTGTACCCTGATGTGCTGGGCTCTGTACCATGCCCTGATGTGCTGGGCTCTGTACCCTGATGTGCTGGGCTCTGTACTGTGCCCTGATGTGCTGGGCTCTGTACTGTGCCCTGATGTGCTGGGCTCTGTACTGTGCCCTGATGTACTGGGCTCTGTACTGTGCCCTGATGTACTGGGCTCTGTACCCTGATGTGCTGGGCTCTGTACCGTGCCCTGATGTGCTGGGCTCTGTACCCTGATGTGCTGGGCTCTGTACCGTGCCCTGATGTGCTGGGCTCTGTACCCTGATGTGCTGGGCTCTGTACCCTGATGTGCTGGGCTCTGTACCCTGATGTGCTGGGCTCTGTACCCTGATGTGCTGGGCTCTGTACCGTGCCCTGATGTGCTGGGCTCTGTACCCTGATGTGCTGGGCTCTGTATCCTGATGTGCTGGGCTCTGTACCCTGATGTGCTGGGCTCTGTACCGTGCCCTGATGTGCTGGGCTCTGTACCCTGATGTGCTGGGCTCTGTACCCTGATGTGCTGGGCTCTGTACCGTGCCCTGATGTGCTGGGCTCTGTACCCTGATGTGCTGGGCTCTGTACCGTGCCCTGATGTGCTGGGCTCTGTACCCTGATGTGCTGGGCTCTGTACCCTGATGTGCTGGGCTCTGTACCGTGCCCTGATGTGCTGGGCTCTGTATCCTGATGTGCTGGGCTCTGTACCCTGATGTGCTGGGCTCTGTACCCTGATGTGCTGGGCTCTGTACCCTGATGTGCTGGGCTCTGTACCCTGATGTGCTGGGCTCTGTACCGTGCCCTGATGTGCTGGGCTCTGTATCCTGATGTGCTGGGCTCTGTACCCTGATGTGCTGGGCTCTGTACCCTGATGTGCTGGGCTCTGTACCCTGATGTGCTGGGCTCTGTACCCTGATGTGCTGGGCTCTGTACCCTGATGTGCTGGGCTCTGTACCCTGATGTGCTGGGCTCTGTACCCTGATGTGCTGGGCTCTGTACCGTGCCCTGATGTGCTGGGCTCTGTACCCTGATGTGCTGGGCTCTGTACCCTGATGTGCTGGGCTCTGTACCCTGATGTGCTGGGCTCTGTACCCTGATGTGCTGGGCTCTGTACCCTGATGTGCTGGGCTCTGTACCGTGCCCTGATGTGCTGGGCTCTGTATCCTGATGTGCTGGGCTCTGTACCCTGATGTGCTGGGCTCTGTACCGTGCCCTGATGTGTTGTGCCCTGGGCCGGTCTGGATGAAGTCCAGGGCCACATTTTTGGCCCAGTCCAGCCCTGACTGTGACCCCCTCCCCCTTCACAGACCAATCATATTTTCCGAATGGATGTTTCCTCATATTTCTGTACAAACCCCAGAGAAATCTGACAGAATTTTTTCACTACATCAACAAAGATCATTTCTAACGAAGAGAGAAAACCAGAAATACAACATCTTACAGATTTATATCTTGTTTACTGTGTTACAGGTTCTGACATGCCCCCTCCCCCACAGTCACACACTATTATTATATATTTATATAGCTCTGACATATACCGCAGTGCTGTACAGAAAACACTGAGCCAATCACATCAGTCTCTGTACAGAGGAGCTTACACTCTAATGTCCCCTCCCCCACAGTCACATCAGTCTCTGTACAGAGGAGCTTACACTCTAATGTCCCCTCCCCCACAGTCACATCAGTCTCTGTACAGAGGAGCTTACACTCTAATGTCCCCTCCCCCACAGTCACACACTATTATTATATATTTATATAGTTCTGACATAAGAAAAAAGGTCGGTACCCCTGGGGATGTTTACGTAGATAGACCAGACAATGTTGCACGATAATAATATTTATTAGAAAAACATGTCAAAACATTGTATAAAAAATATAATAGTTGTGTACAAATATGCAGAAACATCAGGTATATACAATGTTAGCAAATATGCAGACATGGTGTACATATGTATATAGGGAGGGACTTATCACATGCGATGAATCTAGGAGAACGCCGACATGTTTCCGACTTTTGAGTCCTTTTCAAACACATCTAATGGTGTAAATAGATAAATGTCATCATGAGTAGAAGCAGTATGTAATGTAAAGACGCGGTATTTGAAAAGCCATATACATTGATAGAAGATACATTTGTATAGATATACTCACATGTATGAGAAACCCCCTCGAATAGACACCAGAACCATAAAAAATTCTGGACAGCATATAAAGAAGTCAGCTGTGGTGAGAGCAGGTATGACATGTGCAGTTAGCAGAGAGCTGGCGGCAGGCTAGTGGACTCTATATGTGCTGCAAGATCTCCAATGAACAGGTGTAGCGCCAGTATCAATATTACACCGGCTGGGGAAATCAAGAATCTAAAGGACATTGGAATAGAAAAGAGAGGCGAGGAGTGGTAAGTAAAGTGAATGCATACTGCGGTGAGAATCGGATGTCGACCATCTCTGCGGTGTGAATCGGATGTCACTCGCGGTGTGAATCGGATGTCACTCGCGGTGTGAATCGGATGTCACTCGCGGTGTGAATCGGATGTCACTCGCGGTGTGAATCGGATGTCACTCGCGGTGAGAATCGGATGTCACTCGCGGTGAGAATCGGATGTCACTCGCGGTGAGAATCGGATGTCGACCATCTCTGCGGTGTGAATCGGATGTCACTCGCGCTGTGAACCGGATGTCACTTGCGGTGTGAATCGGATGTCGCCCATCTCTGCGGTGTGAATCGGATGTCACTTGCGGTGTGAATCGGATGTCGACCATCTCTGCGGTGTGAATCGGATGTCACTTGCGGTGTGAATCGGATGTCACTTGCGGTGTGAATCGGATGTCGACCATCTCTGCGGTGTGAATCGGATGTCACTTGCGGTGTGAATCGGATGTCACTTGCGGTGTGAATCGGATGTCACTCGCGGTGTGAATCGGATGTCACTTGCGGTGTGAATCGGATGTCACTTGCGGTGTGAATCGGATGTCACTCGCGGTGTGAATCGGATGTCACTTGCGGTGTGAATCGGATGTCGACCATCTCTGCGGTGTGAATCGGATGTCACTTGCGGTGTGAATCGGATGTCACTTGCAGTGTGAATCGGATGTCACTTGCGGTGTGAATTAGATGTCACTCGTGGTGTGAATCGGATGTCACTTGCGGTGTGAATCGGATGTCACTCGTGGTGTGAATCGGATGTCACTTGCGGTGTGAATCGGATGTCACTTGCGGTGTGAATCGGATGTCACTTGCGGTGTGAATTGGATGTCAATCATCTCTGCGGTGTGAATTCGGATGTCACTCACGGTGTGAATCGGATTTGCCTCGCGGTGGGAATCGGATGTGACTCGCGGTGTGAATCGGATTTGCCTCGCGGTGGGAATCGGATGTGACTCGCGGTGGGAATCGGATGTGACTCGCGGTGGGAATCGGATGTGACTCGCGGTGGGAATCGGATGTGACTCGCGGTGAGAATCGGATGTGACTCGCGGTGAGAATCGGATGTCACTTGCGGTGAGAATTGGATGTCACTGGTGGTGAGAATCGGATGTCACTGGTGGTGTGAATCGGATGTCGATCATCTCTGCGGTGTGAATCTGATGTCGATCATCTCTGCGGTGTGAATCGGATGTCGATCATCTCTGCGGCGTGAATCGGATGTCGATCATCTCTGCGGTGTGAATCGGATGTCGATCATCTCTGCGGTGTGAATCGGATGTCGATCATCTCTGCGGTGTGAATCGGATGTCGATCATCTCTGCGGTGTGAATCGGATGTCGATCATCTCTGCGGCGTGAATCGGATGTCGATCATCTCTGCGGTGTGAATCGGATGTCGATCATCTCTGCGGTGTGAAGCGGCACTAAAGGAGGACCAGACACGGTATATTTGATCGATGATGAAAACTTTATTGATACAAAAATGAATAATTTAAACAGGAGCACAATGGCTCCGCCCCTCTAAACACTGATGTGATGTCGGTATAATATACTGAGTTGAGGTCTGGAGAACTGATTCTCCTCATATCACTACAACACAACGGCCTGTTTAATAAGCAGTGATGACACTTTATCACTGAGCTTCTCTATCATGTTCTCCTTTCTGTCTTCTCCATCCCAGAGGAGGAGAGGAAGAGAGAGGAGGAGAGGGAGAGAGAGGAGGAGGGGAAGAGAGAGGAGGAGAGGGAGAGAGAGGAGGAGGGGAAGAGAGAGGAGGAGGGGAAGAGAGAGGAGGAGGGGAAGAGAGAGGAGGAGAGGAAGAGAGGGAGAGAGAGGAGGAGAGGGAGAGAGAGGAGGAGGGGAAGAGAGAGGAGGAGAGGGAGAGAGAGGAGGAGGGGAAGAGAGAGGAGGAGGGGAAGAGAGGAAGAGAGCGGAGGAGAGGAAAGAAGAGGAGGAGAGGAAAGGAGAGGAGAGGAGAGGAAGAGAGGAAGAGAGAGAGAGAGAAGAGGAGAGGAAGAGAGGAAGAGAGGAAGAGAGGAAGAGAGAGGAGAGGAAGAGAGAGGAAGAGAGAGGAAGAGAGAGGAGGAGAGGAAAGAAGAGGAGGAGAGGAAGAGAGAGGAGGAGAGGAAGAGAGGAAGAGAGAGAGGAGGAGAGGAAAGAAGAGGAGGAGAGGAAGAGAGGAAGAGAGAGGAGGAGAGGAAGAGAGAGGAGAGGAGGAGAGGAAGAGAGAGGAGAGGAAGAGAGGAGAGAGAGAGAGAGGAGAGGAAGAGAGGAAGAGAGGAGGAGAGGAAAGGAGAGGAGGAGAGGAAGAGATGAAGAGAGGAAGAGAGAGGAAGAGAGAGGAAGAGAGAGGAGAGGAAGAGAGAGGAGGAGAGGAAAGAAGAGGAGGAGAGGAAAGAAGAGGAGGAGAGGAAAGGAGAGGAGGAGAGGAAGAGAGAGGAGGAGAGGAAGAGAGGAAGAGAGAGGAGGAGAGGAAGAGAGGAAGAGAGAGGAGAGGAAGAGAGGAAGAGGGGAAGAGAGAGGAGGAGAGGAAAGAGAGGAAGAGAGAGGAGGAGAGGAAAGAAGATGAGGAGAGGAAAGGAGAGGAGGAGAGGAAGAGAGGAAGAGAGAGGAGGAGAGGAGAGAGAGAGGAGGAGAGGAAGAGAGGAAGAGAGAGGAGTGGAGAGGAGAGAGAGAGGAGAGAGGAAGAGAGAGAGAGAGGAGAGGAGAGGAAGAGAGAGGAGAGGAAGAGAGGAAGAGAAAGGAGAGGAGGAGAGGAAGAGAGGAAGAGAGGAAGAGAGGAAGAAAGAGGAAAGAAGAGGAGGAGAGGAAAGGAGAGGAGGAGAGGAAGAGAGAGGAAGAGAGAGGAGGAGAGGAAGAGAGAGGAAGAGAGAGGAGGAGAGAAGAGAGGAAGAGAGAGGGAGAGGAAGAGAGGAAGAGAGGAAGAGGAGGAAGAGAGAAAGAGAGGAAGAGAGAGGAGAGGAGAGGAGAAGAGAGAGGAAGAGAGAGAGGAAGAGGAGAGGAAGAGAGAGGAGAGAGAGGAGAGAGGAAAGGAGAGGAGGAGAGGAAGAGAGGAAGAAGAGAGGAAGAGAGAGAGGAGGAGAGGAGGACAGGAAGAGAGAGGAGAGGAAGAGAGAGGAGAGGAGGAGAGGAAGAGAGAGGAGGAGAGGAAAGAAGAGGAGGAGAGGAAAGGAGAGGAGGAGAGGAAGAGAGGAAGAGAGAGGAGGAGAGGAGGAGAGGAAGAGAGAGGAGAGGAGGAGAGGAAGAGAGGAAGAGAGGAAGAGAGAGGAGAGGAAGAGAGTACAGAGGAAGAGAGAGGAGAGAGAGAAGAGAGGAAGAGAGGAAGAGAGGAAGAGAGAGGAGAGAGGAGGAGAGGAGAGAGGAAGAGAAAGGAGAGGAGGAGAGGAAGAGAGGAAGAGAGAGGAGGAGAGGAAAGAAGAGGAGGAGAGGAAAGGAGAGGAGGAGAGGAAGAGAGAGGAGAGGGAAGAGAGGAAGAGAGAGAGAGGGAGAGGGAAAGAAGAGGAGGAGAGGAAAGGAGAGGAGGAGAGGAAGAGAGAGGAGAGGAGGAGAGGAGGAGAGGAAGAGAGGAAGAGAGGACGAGAGGACGAGAGGAAGAGAGGGACGAGAGGAAGAGAGGAAGAGAGGAAGAGAGGAAGAGAGGAGGAGAGGAGGAGAGGAAGAGAAGGAGGAGAGGAGGAGAGAGGAAGAGGAGGAAGAGGAAGAGAGAGGAAAGGAAAGGAGAGGGAGAGAGAGGAAGAGAGAGGAAGAGAGAGGAGAGGAGGAGAGGAGGAGAGGAAGAGAGAGAAGAGAGAGGAGGAGAGGAAAGAAGAGGAGGAGAGGAAAGGAGAGGAGGAGAGGAAGAGAGAGGAGAGGAAGAGAGGAAGAGAGAGGAGGAGAGGAAAGAAGAGGAGGAGAGGAAAGGAGAGGAGGAGAGGAAGAGAGAGGAGAGGAGGAGAGGAGGAGAGGAAGAGAGGAAGAGAGGAAGAGAGGAAGAGAGGACGAGAGGAAGAGAGGACGAGAGGAAGAGAGGAAGAGAGGAAGAGAGGAAGAGAGAGGAAGAGAGAAGAGAGGAGGAGAGGAGGAGAGGAAGAGAAAGGAGAGGAGGAGAGGAAGAGAGGAAGAGAGAGGAGGAGAGGAAAGGAGAGGAGGAGAGGAAGAGAGAGGAAGAGAGAGGAAGAGAGAGGAGAGGAGGAGAGGAGAGAGGAAGAAGGAGAGAGGAGGAGAGGAAAGAAGAGGAGGAGAGGAAAGGAGAGGAGGAGAGGAAGAGAGAGGAGAGGAAGAGAGGAAGAGGAGAGGAGGAGAGGAAAGAAGAGGAGGAGAGGAAAGGAGAGGAGGAGGAGGAGGAGAGGAGAGAGGAGAGGAGGAGAGGAAGAGAGAGGAAGAGAGGAAGAGAGGACGAGAGGAAGAGAGGACGAGAGGAAGAGAGGACGAGAGGAAGAGAGGAAGAGAGAAAGAGAGGAAGAGAGGAAGAGAGGAGAGGAGGAGGAGAGAGAGGAGAGGAGGAGAGGAAGAGAGGAAGAGAGAGGAGGAGAGGAAAGGAGAGGAGGAGAGAGGAGAGAGAGGAGAGAGAGGAAGAGAGAGAGAGAGGAGAGAGAAGAGAGAAGAGGAGAGAGGAAGAGAAAGGAGAGGAGAGAGAAGGAGAGGAGAAGAGGAGAGGAAGAGAGAGGAGGAGAGGAAGAGGAGAGGAGGAGAGGAAGAGAGAGGAAGAGAGAGGAGAGAGAGAGGAGAGAGAGGAGGAAGAGAGGAAGAGAGAGGAGGAGAGGAAAGAGAGGAGGAGAGGAAAGGAGAGGAGAGAGAGGAGAGAGAGAGAGGAAGAGAGAGGAAGAGAGAGGAGGAGAGGAAAGAAGAGGAGGAGAGGAAAGGAGAGGAGGAGAGGAAGAGAGAGGAGAGGAGGAGAGGAGGAGAGGAAGAGAGGAAGAGAGGACGAGAGGAAGAGAGGACGAGAGGAAGAGAGGACGAGAGGAAGAGAGGAAGAGAGAAGAGAGGAAAGAGAGAAAGAGAGGAGGAGAGGAAGAGAGAGAAGGAGAGGAGGAGAGGAAGAGAGGAAGAGAGAGGAGGAGAGGAAAGGAGAGGAGGAGAGGAAGAGAGAGGAAGAGAGAGGAAGAGAGAGGACTGAGCACTAAAAAAATGGCTGGATTGGAGATGGTGGTTGATGCAGCACTGCTGTCTGTGTTAAATGGAGGTTTGTACAGATCGGTAGAAGGTGTCGTAATATTGTTTAGACCTGTAGCCGCTGGGTTGGATGTGGACAGATGTTCAGTAGTTGATGCCATAACAGTTCTTCGCGGATCAGATAAGGCAGGGGGAGTACAGGTCATCATATTGGAGGCAGGTGAGCATACAATGGGCGCAATGATATGTGTCAAATCGGGTCTGTTATAGAATCGGCTGAGGGAGGTGATTAAATCTCTGTTTCTATCGCTATGTAAATTGAACTTGTTTTTATTTTTGTTGATGTTAATTTTAGCTATTTTAACCCTCTTGTTTTACCCCTTCTCACCCCAGACTTTTAAACGCTGCCAATTGCACATTTACACTATAGCAGATATAAGGTTTATCCGAGTATATCTGCCTTTGTATTTAGCACTGTGTATTATGTTTTTTCTGCATGAAAATTCTTTTTGGAATATTGTTTCAAGTGCTTGCGCCAATTACTTGTATTACTTGCTGTGTTGAATTTTACTTTGTGCTGCATACCTGATCATATATCCATTTCCATGCTCTTTTATATATTTCCCCTTACCCCTGCCATGTCTTGTCCCCTATGCATATACAATAATTTTATCATCATCATTTTTTGCCATTATTATCGTCATCTATTTATTATTATTATTGCTGTTGCTATTAATAATTTTCTTATTATTTTTATAACATATCTTTTTTACTTTATCTTATTACAACAATACTTTTAACCTCATCCTTACCATTCATCTGTTCACCTCTAGATACATATATGTGTACGTATATATATATATATTTTGTATATACATATATATTTATTCCCTCTTCTCTTTATATATATATATATATATATATATATATATATATACACACACACACATACCCTTTTTTTACATCCTTTACTCCCATTGCATTCTATTCCTACATATATTTTTTGTATATATGACTTGCCACGGTTATAGGTGACTGACATTTATCCTGTAATAACTTTTTCCACTAGCATCCCTCCCCCCCCCCCCTTTACACGCCACGATGCCTGACCCATATTGATCTAGTAGAGACCTTTTATTAATTTTTACCCCCCACCACACATGACTATGGATCTTCTTTCCAGTATAGATGGTCAGAGATATATGACCCTGGAAAAACTTTACTCTCTACTAACACCAGTCACCTTTTCCAGCGGAACCAAACTCACTGGAAAAATACGCCAAAACGTATGCGGTAAATTTAAACAACTGGAAAGACTGATACACACCACCAACCAGCAATGGTGGGACAAGTTCCTTTTAGAACAATATATCAAAACTAGGGTTTCCCCTAGAGGGTTACGTATCATGAAAGAATGCCCCACCTTCTTAGATGAGGACAATACTAAGGAGTGGGCCAGCCTGTCAGAATTCTGTACCTCGAAATGGATGAACCTCCTCATTTTACATAGAAACAGTAGGTTTGACAAACTAAATGCCCAAATTGTAACGCTCATTAATGATATTCACAGTCATTCCACCACCATCCCTCTGACTTGGCTAGAGAGATTAAAAAATAATACCAAGAAAGATGAGGATTCTCTTGTCTATACTAAAATGGGAAAATTCAAAAGAGATTTAGATGACTACAATTTTGACAGAATCTTCACTTGGAACAAGAAAAGGTCACATTCAGTACCCCATCATCCTCATCCTCACACCACAGCCATGGCTGTTCCTCTTAATACCAATTATCCATCTCACCATCCTCAGTCCCAATCTGTTCCCACCCTCCCCCCTCCAACACTCATGAGTTTGCGGCCCCACATACCCCCTGAACATGCCTTAACTAATAGACAATATAGTAATTCCCGGGCTTCCCCCGCGCATTATCCCCGCAATTCTGTATTATCATGTTCTAAGATTAACATCAAACAAAAATAAAAACAAGTTCAAATTACAGCGATAGAAACAGAGATTTAATCACCTCCCTCAGCCGATTCTATAACAGACCCAATTCGACACATATCATTGCCCCCATTGTATGCTCCAGGGCCGTTTTTTCCACTGGGCATGCTGGGCAGTTGCCCAGGGGCCCCACTTGTCTGGAGGGCCCCATCCAGGGCTGATCCTCAGCGCTGCAATCTGCTGCTTAAATTGACTGACTGCACTGGTTGCTCACTTCGCCAGCCGGCATCTAGCTAGCAACCAGTGGCATCAATCAGAGGCCGCCCCAACATTCATAGCGCACCGCAGCTGCCCCAGTGGCTAGTGAACAGGCTCCGCCCACCTCTGCCATGTTCTTCAGACAGCATGGAGAGGGAGCGGAGCAGAAAGACGGCCCTTGATAGCTGGAGCTGCCTTGCTGCTATGAGTGACACACTGTACTGCACCAGGCCGGTGGCCTCAAGTAAGTCTAATGCCGCGTACACACGTGTGGACTTTTGCCGGCGGACTTAGTCCAGCGGACAATCCCGCCGGACTTTCCAGCTGGGTCCGCTGGACTTTCTGAGCGTGTGGACTTGCCCACACACGTGTGGACTTGCCCACACACACACGCACGGACGGATAATCCGCCGGCCAAAGTCCGCGGGACTTTTGAAAATGAACGGACTTGCCCACACACGGAGCAGTCCGTTCATTTTGAACGTAACTTCAGGTACGTAGCTAGCGTAGGCAGTAAATGCCGGCACGCTAGCTCCGTCACCTGTCATGGATTTAAAGGGAATCCCCACGCCGAAAAACGGCGTGGGGGTCCCCCCCAAATCCATGTCAGACCCTTATCCGAGCACGCAGCCTGGCAGGCCAGGAAAGGGGTGGGGACGAACGAGCGCCCCCCCCTCCTGAGCCGTACCAGGCCGCGTGCCCTCAACATGGGGGGTGCCCTTGGGAAAGGGGGGCCGTGCGGCCCCCCCACCCCAAAAGCACCTTGTCCCCATGTTGATGAGGACAAGGGCCTCTTCCCGACAACCCTGGCCGTTGGTTGTCGGGGTCTGCGGGCGGGGGCTTATCGGAATCTGAGAGCCCTCTTTTATAAGGGGGCCCTCAGATCCCGGCCCCCCACCCTATGTGAATGAGTATGGGGTACGATGTACCCCTACCCATTCACCTAAGGTGTAAAATGTAAAGTAAAAAAAACACACACACTTTTGAAAAAATAGTTTACTGCACTGCTCCGGGGGTCTTCTTCCGTCTTGGGGGTCTTCTCGCCGGACTCCCCCGCCATTTACCAAGCTCTTTTACCGAGCGGGGGAAGTCCGGCTACCTTCTTCGTCGCCGCCGCCGTCGTCTGGGGGTCTCGATCTGCCTTCGGGGGTCTTCCGGGGGTCTCTTCTGTTCTTGCGGCGTCGTCGTCTTCGGCCTTCTTCTTGTCCTTCTTCTTGTTCTTCTTCTTCCGATGTTGACCCGACGCTCTCTCTGCCCGGAATGCCTGTGCTGCGCTGCGCTGGGACTTATGTAGGGGCATGGGGACAGGGTCACATGCTCATGTCACATGGTGACCCCGCCCCCTTGTGTTGTCACAGTCCCGGAGGATGCTGGGACTGTGACATCGCAAGGGGGCGGGGTCACCATGTGACATGAACATGTGACCCTGTCCCCATGCCCCCTATATAAGTCCCAGCGCAGCAAGGCACAGGAATTCCGGGCAGAGAGAGCGTCGGGTCAACATCGGAAGAAGAAGAAGAACAAGAAGAAGGACAAGAAGAAGGACAAGAAGAAGGACAAGAAGAAGGAGAAGGCACCGGCGGCGCGGAAGACGACGACCGCCGCAAGAACAGAAGAGACCCCCGGAAGACCCCCGAAGGCGGATCGAGACCCCCGGACGACGACGGCGACGACGACGAAGAAGGTAGCCGGACTCCTCCGCTCGTGAAAGAGCTAGGTAAAAGAGCAGAAGAGAGCGGAGGAGTCCGGCGAGAAGACCCCCAAGACGGAAGAAGACCCCCGGAGCAGTGCAATAAAATATTTTTTCAAAAGTGTGTGTGTTTTTGTACTTTACATTTTACACCTTAGGTGAATGGGTAGGGGTACATCGTACCCCATACTCATTCACATAGGGTGGGGGGCCGGTATCTGGGGGCCCCCTTATTAAAGGGTGCTCCCAGATGCCGATAAGCCCCCGCCCGCAGACCCCGACAACCAACGGCCAGGGTTGTCGGGAAGAGGCCCTTGTCCCCATCAACATGGGGACAAGGTGCTTTGGGGTGGGGGGGCCGCACGGCCCCCCTTTCCCCAGGGCACCCCCCATGTTGAGGGCACGCGGCCTGGTACGGCTCAGGAGGGGGGGGGGGGGCGCTCGTTCGTTCCTGGCCTGCCAGGCTGCGTGCTTGGATGAGGGTCTGACATGGATTTGGGGGGAACCCCCACGCCGTTTTTTTCGGCGTGGGGAGTCCCTTTAAATCCATGCCAGCTTACGGAGCCAGCGCGGCGGCATTTAGTGCCTACGCTAGCTACGTAACCTGAAGTCACGTGCTAAATGAACGGACTTGCCGATGAGCGGCAAGTCCGTTCATTTTCAAAAGTCCCGCGGACTTGCCTACTAACGGCGGGATTGTCCGTCGGACTGCCAAGTCCAGCGGATAATTTTAAAACCAAACTTAAAACTTTGGCGCCAAAAAGTCCGCCGGACTTTGGCGCCAAAAAGTCCGCCGGCGCCCACACACAAGGGGATTATCCGCTGGACTTCGGTCCAGCGGATAATCCCGCGGGATAGTCCCTTTGTGTGTACGCGGCATAACAATGTCTACTTAAGTAAGTTCAAGTTGTGCATCAAACACAGCCACTGTCTGTGCCCCTCAAAAGCGGCTACTGTGCCCAGCAAACACAGCCACTGTGCCCATCAAAGCTGCCACTGTGCCCATCAAAGCTGCCACTGTGCCCATCAAACGCTGCCACTGTGCCCATCAAAAGCTGCCACTGTGCCCATCAAACGCTGCCACTGTGCCCATCAAACTCGTGTTATATTGTCCAAACGTTGTGTTAATGTTTAAACACTGATTTTGTTGGAAGTACCAACAAATATAGCCTTATCGATAATTTGCATTTTTATTCTCGTGAGTGATCGTGTAGACAGGGCCCCAGTGCACTGTATTGCCCGGGGGCCTATAACGCTCTTAAGATGGCCCTGGTATGCTCACCTGCCTCCAATATGATGACCTGTACCCCCCCCCGCCTTATCTGATCCGCAAAGAACTGTTATCGCATCAACTACTGAACATCTGTCCACATCCAACCCAGCGGCTACAGGTGTAAACAATATTACGACACCTTCTTCCGATCTGTACAAACCTCCATTTAACACAGACAGCAGTGCTGCATCAACCACCATCTCCAATCCAGCCATTTTTTTAGTGCTCAGTCCTCCTCAGATAACAACATCACGAAAAAGAAAACTCACAGAAGAGTATGTAGAGGAGGACGAACCAGAACAACAAAAAGCTTCAAAAACTGTAAAAATATTCAACTTGTCTAAACACACCCTTACGCCCGCAGATATCTCACTACTGAGTCGAGGTCTGACCTTCGCTCCCCTCAACAGACCCAACCCATTTCTACTCTTCAAGGATCTTAACTGCTATACAGGGGGTCCCCGAGTTACGAACTCATTAGGGACTGCCCGCCTGTACGGAAGTCGGAAATGTTCGTAAGTCGGCCGCGCATGCGCAGACCGACAAATACGGACATTTCCGATGTTCCGTCTAATGCCGTTCTGCACATGCGCGGCAAATTACGGACATTTCCGAAGTTTGCTGGCATTTTCCGAGGCTCCGTATGGCCGCGCATGCGCAGAATGGCCGGAAGACGGCGAAAAATGGCGGAGGGTCCCCGCAGCGCCCCGTTCGTAAGTAGGGGTTGTTCGTAGGTCGGGCGTTCGTAAGTCGGGGACCCCCTGTATAAGAAAGTTGACTTTAAAAAGGCATTTTCATATGAAAAATATTCTCACTCAGCCGTTGCCAGCGGTCATCTCCCCTTCCATATCCCTGTGTGATGAACCTGATACCAGCCATGAATCATTTGGTTGCGATGACCTTGATCTACACTGTACTGATGAAGACTTGTCTAGATTGCTTACACAGCATCTGGCCACATCCCCTCCGATCATTCATTGGAGCCTCAAACCCAAATCTATATTTTTTCCTACACACTCTAAAGGACCATACCTGGAGAGCTTTTATAGAGTTGTTTTTGCAGATATGGTCAAATTATGCAACTCCACGCCCCCATCCCCTTCCTATAACCTCACCACCCTGGAAACCAGAGCCTTGGATCACCTTACACATGCTAAGGATATTATCATCAAGTCTGCTGATAAGGGAGGAGGTATTGTTCTACAGAATAAAGACAAATATATTTTAGAAGCTGAAAGACTTCTGTCAGATTCACAAACCTATATAAAACTCAAAACTGATCCTACCAGCAATCTTGCCTCAGAAGCTGACCTCCTCATCCAGACCGCTCTAGCAGACAGTATCATTTCAAAAATTGAGCGCTCCTTTCTCCAAAAATCTTTCTACTCCATTCCATATTTTTACTATCTTCCAAAAATCCATAAAGACCAACAACATCCCCCCGGCAGACCCATTGTGGCATCTATGGACAGTGTTACTTTAGGTTTCAGCCAATATGTTGACCATTTTCTGCAGCCTCTGGTTCATCAACTCCCTTCCTACATCTGAGACGGTACACATCTCCTTGAATCACTTTCACCATACACATGGGAACCTACATATGTCTGGTTGTCCTTGGATGTGAACTCACTATATACCTCCATCCCCCACATTTTCGGCATTACAGCGTTGGAACATTATCTGACCATGGACCCCTTGATCAACACCCGCCAAGCATCCTTCATCTCAGAAGCTACCAAATTCTGTTTAACCCATAATTACTTTACTTTTGATGGAGACTTTTACTTACAACAGCAAGGCACAGCGATGGGGGCTAATTTTTCCCCCTCTTACGCCAACCTGGCAATGGGTTGGGTTATTGGGAGCATCAATATATTTACAATAACAACCCTTTTTCAAACATCATATTCTTTGGAAGGTATATAGATGACCTTATCATCATCTGGGACGGTGACGCTGACCTCATCAAGTCCTTTGTCACACATTGCAACAACAACCCGTTTGGACTTTCTTTCACTCATGAGAGTAATCAGACGACCTTAGCTTTTTTGGACCTAGAACTCGGACATGATGGTTAGACATGTGCAATTCGTTTCGTTTTTTTTTTCGTTTTTTCCGTTCGTTTTTGTACGAATGAACGAATGATTCGCTAAAAATTTTAACGAATAACGAATCGTTCGAATCCGATTAACGAATCGAACGAATCCGAAAAACAACGAAAATCCGAAAAAACTAAATTAGAAACAACGAATGTACGAATGAAGAAAATCCGAAAAAACGAAAACAGGAACAACGAAAATGAACGAAAAAATTCGTACATTCGTAACTTTTTTTTTTGTTGGATTGGTAATTTTCCGTGTCCCTTACAATGGTGCTGCTTAACGTGCCTCGAATGGATTGAACGAAAAAATTCGTAAATTCGTAACTTTTTTTTTTTTTTTTTTTTCGATTCGTAATTTTCCGTGTCTTTTACAATGGCGTTGCTTAACGTGCTTCGAATGGATTGAACAAAAAAATTCGTACATTCGTAACTTTTTTTTTTCAATTCGTAATTTTCTGTGTCTCTTAAAATGTAATAATAGCATACACATTACATAAAATTATGAATTATGCTCCGATTACGAATCTACGAATGTTACGAATGTACGAATAAATGCGAATGCGTCTGAATTTCGAATAAACGAAAATTAACTCTTACGAATGTACGAATCGTTATGAATACGAACACCGACGACTTACGAATTTACGAATCGTTACGAATCAACGGAAACGAAAAAAACGAAACGAAAATAAACAAATTTTTTTGTTGTGCACATGTCTAATGATGGTCAAGAGATCTACGCCAAGAATTATACCAAGCCCACAGCGGGCAACTGTTATTTACATTTCAAAAGCTGTCATTATCCCAAATGGGTCCAAAATATTCCTAAAGGACAATTTTGTCGTCTCAGACAGAATTGCACCAGAGATGTGGACTATATTGAACTTAGTGCCAATCTAAAAAAGAAATTCCTAGAGAAAGAATACCCAGAGAGTCTAGTGGATGAAGCATATAACATGTACCTCCATGGAAAGCCAGAAAAAACTCAACGACCACCCATCAATTGCTCTAGCAATTTTATCACCACATTCCACTCTAAACACAAAAAAATGGAAAGTATTATATCTAGACATTGGGACATATTACAACAAGATCCGCACCCTAAATCCATTCTTCCCACACGACCAAGGGTCACGTATCGCAGGGCCCCAAACCTCAAAAATAAAATTGCCCCCAGCAAATTAAAAACTGCCAACACTATCCCCAATCCTCTCTCTCTCATTCCCCTGGTAGGGATGTATAGATGCCATAAAAAATTATGCAAAACTTGCCATTTTGTAGACCATGGTAAAAAATGTTTTAATACTAAAAGGCACTACCTACACACTAAAATAATTCTATAATTGTTCGTCCGATTGCGTGATATACGGCCTCATCTGCCCTTGTGGCCTGTTATATATAGGACAAACAATACGGCCCCTTAGGCAGAGATTCGGGGAACATAGGAGGTCCATTGAAGGAGGAAAAGACCCACATAGTGTCCCCCGGCATTTTGCGATGGCCCATCAGCGGTCTACTGCTGGGCTACAAGTGTGGGTCATTGAACAAATACCCAAGTCCCTCTCTATGGCAGAACGTTTCAAAAAACTCTGCGCCAGAGAGACCTATTGGATTTATCGACTTGATACTCTCTCGCCAGGAGGGATCAACGAATGTATTGAAATCTCCACTATCTTGTGAATTTTCCATATCCCATCATTTTCTACCATCTCCTAGCATCCATCTGCCTACACATCATAATTTTATATACCGTATTTATCGGCGTATAACACGCACCGGCGTATAACACGCACCCCAAGTTTAGGAGGGCATTTTAAGGAAAAAAAGTTTTAGGAGGGAAGTTTAGGGAAAAAAAAACTTACATTTAAGCGTCATTTGCAGCTTGCCCAGCGTCAGTGCAGCCTTGCCCAGCGTCATTGCAGCCTTGCCCAGCGTCATTGCAGCCTTGCCCAGCGTCATTGCAGCCATGCCCAGCGTCATTGCAGCCATGCCCAGCGTCATTGCAGCCATGCCCAGCGTCAGTGCAGCCTTGCCCAGCGTCATTGCAGCCATGCCCAGCGTCATTGCAGCCATGCCCAGCGTCATTGCAGCCATGCCCAGCGTCATTGCAGCCATGCCCAGGGTCATTGCAGCCTTGCCCAGCATCGTTGCAGCCTTGCCCAGGGACGTTGTACCTTGCACAGGGTCATTGCAGCCATCCCAGCGACATTAGAAGTCCGGTCCGGGTTTAAATTTCCCGCCGCCGAGACTCTGTCGCGTGCGCCGCCGAAAAAGTCCGAGGCGCGGCCGAAAAAGACCGAAGCGGCCCCGGAAAAGGCCGAGCCGACTGTTCAGCTCCGATCGCGGTCCCGCCTCCCTGCTGTTTCCGGAACGAGCGCAGGGAGGCGGGACTCCGAGTAGAGCCGAACAGTCTGCTCGGTCTATTGCGGCGCGGCTTCGGGTTTTTTCGGCCGTGCTTCGGTTTTTTTCGGCGGCGCTCGCTATTTTTTGGCGGCGCTCGCCATTTTTGCCATTTTTGAATTTTTTTTTTTTGGGGTATCGGCGTATAACACGCACCCACGACTTTCCCCCGATTTTTAGGGGGAAAAAGTGCGTGTTATACGCCGATAAATACGGTAGATTTTTTAGCATCTTACTTTTAATAAATTTTTATATATTATACGTTTTTTAAACCACTCTTGAAAAACAGTAGATGCAGTATATTTGTATATGTGTGTATGTACATATATATATGTCTGTATTTATCTTAATATATATATTTATCGTATCATTTTAATAATAATTCCAATTCCAGTGGTGATATGTCTAGGCTCAAACTGAAAGAGTTAATGATCCAATCAGCCTGAAAGAGATAATGAGCAGGAGAGTATAAATGGGATTGAGGAGTTCATGTAACCAACCCCAATGATTAAGCCACTTCAGGGAAACATGTCTGGGTATGGTTACATGGCAACTGTGAGGAGCATTTAACATTCAACGTTCCAGTTACTGGGTGTGCTGTGCCGTGTGAAGTGAAAGAGAAAGGAGACAGCGTGGAGGGTGAGACATATTGGTATTAACGCCGGGTCCGCCGAGACCATAATATATCGGGTCACCACTGCTGGGTCCTTGTTTCCTGTTGAAAAGATTATGCTGAAGTGCCTTATTTTTATATGAAGGATGTGAGTACAATGGTTGAGGAATTTTGTATGCTGTTGAAATAAATGGTTTACTCTACTTCACTATTGGAAGCATCTCTTTTTTCCTTATATGTGGAGTGCAATTATCTAACATTCTGTCTGGATCCATCTGTGACCCATGTGGAGCTATTAAGCGAGTTGGCCGAGCATGAGAGTGCAAGGCATACACTGCTGGTGAGTGTGTTTCCTTAGGGTGCGGTAGCACTGAACACAGGTGGTGTGGTGGAAGATATATTTTTTCAAGTCACTTCAAGAATTTTGTTTAAAGACACTTCAAAACTTTATTTGCTTCAGGATTTTTCATTCACTTTTTTGTCACTTTTTGAAACATTATCACTACAAGTAACAGTTTATGGACTTTTGTTTGGATTTGTTTTCCTTTTTTGGACACCTGCAAAAAATATATAATCACACTTCACTTTAATTTTTCACTTTATGTATATAGGTGATTAATTGTGTTTTTTTTTTTTTTAGCACTGTTTATACATATTTTTCAGTATTGTTTACACAGGTTAAATATTTAGTTTATTCACAGACACTGTGATTATTAGCGCTACTGTTTTATTCATTTAAAATCACTTTACAGTAGATGCAGTATATTTGTATATGTGTGTATGTACATATATATATATGTCTGTATTTATCTTAATATATATATTTATCGTATCATTTTAATAATAATTCCAATTCCAGTGGTCATATGTCTAGGCTCAAACGCACATGAACGTTTTTTTTATACTACGTGCCTCATGAGACATAAGCACATTTTTTTCCCCCTTTTTCTGCACTATTTCATGATATAATATATTGTTCCATATTGTTCTATAGGCTCATAATATGATAAATTAAATTTTATACTCCCCAAAATGTTATACTCCCTGTACTATCGGTACACTATGATTAACCTTTTTTATTATTATTATTCCCGCGTCCACCCCCCGTCAGCTAATTATATTAAATTAAAATATATTATATTATTACATGTTCATAATCAGTCTATATATATATATATATATATATATATATATATATATATATATATATATATATATATATATATATATATATATATATATATATATATATATATATATATAACCTTATTTCTTCCCAGCTCTACTTAAATTTATCCCTTTAACCACTTCAGTCCCGGACAAATTGGCAGCCAAAGGACCAGGCCCCTTTTTGCGATTCGGCACTGCGTCGCTTTAACTGACAATTGCGCGGTCGTGCGACGTTACACCCAAACAAAATTGGCGTCCTTTTTTTCCCACAAATAGAGCTTTCTTTTGGTGGTATTTGATCACCTCTGCATTTTTTATTTTTTGCGCTATAAACAAAAATAAAGCGACAATTTTGAAAACAATGCAATATTTTTTGCTTTTTGCTATAATAAATATCCCCAAAAAATATATAAAAAAACATTTTTTTTTTCCTCAGTTTAGGCCGATGCGTATTCTTCTACATATTTTTGGTAAAAAAAAAAAAAAAAAATCGCAATTAGCGATTATTGATTGGTTTGCGCAAAAGTTATAGCGTTTACAAAATAGGGGATAGTTTTATAGCATTTTTATTAATATTTTTTTTTTACTAGTAATGGCGGCGATCAGCGATTTTTATTGTGACTGCGACATTATGGCAGACACATCGGACATTTTTGACACATTTTTGGGACCATTGTCATTTATACAGCAATCAGTGCTATTTAAATGCATTGATTCCTGTATAAATGACACATGCAGTGAAGGAGTTAACCACTAGGGGGAGGAGTTATGGGCTGTGATGTGTGTTACATTAGGGGGCGGGGCTGACGTCTGACATCATTGATCGGCTTTCCCGATGACCGGGAACAGCCGATCAATGACAGGCAGAGTAGGAAGCGCGGGGAGAGGTTTATTTACACAGACCTCTCCCCCGTTCTTCAGCTCTGTGACCCGATCGCAGGACACCAGCGGCGATCGGGTCCGCTGGTCCCGCGGCCGGGGTCACAGAGCTCCCGACCAGGTCAAGAGTGCGCCACCCACGGGCAGGCAATTAAAGGGCCATGTACCCGTACGTGATTTTGCCTGCCCGTGCCATTCTGCCACAGTATATCTGCGTGAGGCGGTCGGGAAGCGGTTAAAATACATTTGTGTATTAAAAACTACATATTGTTCCTTTTACTCAGGGATATTTCTTGCATCCCCCTGATATATTTATACACCCCACATACGACATATAGTATTTTATTCCCCGCCTCACAGATCCCCACCGCACCGATTAACATTACTATCCACACTGTATGTGCATATATACATATGCGTTTTTAATTTGTATTTTTGCATCCTTCTAATTTTTACTGCCTTATAATTCTTAACTGTCTCTTTTTTCTGTGCATGGTATTCTTTGCCAGCAGTCTTATGTTTTTTATAATTATCCCTTTATTGACCTTTTTTAAATGCATATTCTCCGTTTCTATTAAGCACCATTACACCCCCTCACTTGTTTTACAAATGCTGCTGTTTTTACACTGCATAGTCCGTGTTGTCCCACCCCAACTCCTCCCCCGTCCCGGCCCATTCCTATTTAGCCCAGACCTAGATGTCCTGTCAATCTAGCTTGATAAAGGAGTGTGGCCGTCACGTGACTAGCTCAGGAAACGCGTCGCACGCTGTGACGTCATCACTGCTGTGCCTGGATCTCTGCTCTGAGCCTCAAGCCTCGTTTTGGCCACCCATCCATCTCGGTCGGTCGGTCGGTCGAAGATTTGCCACCACAGAAGGACCAGGAACCATCTCACAGATCCAGCCCCAGTGATCGACACCCCCTGCACAGGATATCTTACATGCCTACACTTACCTACTAAAATGTGAGTGCTTTCACTGCTGTGTACTGCACAGAATTAAAAACTGTTTTACAGTCTGCACCCAGAGGCGCCTCTCTTTCTTGTTTTTCATAAAGAGGACCTGTCATCTCTTATTTCTATTACATCAGATCTCCATAAAGAGGACCTGTCATCTCTTATTTTTATTACATCAGATCTCCATAAAGAGGACATAAAGAGGACCTGTCATGGACCTGTCATCTCTTATTTCTATTACATGAGATCTCTCCATAAAGTGGACCTGTCATCTCTTATTTCTATTACATGAGATCGCTCCATAAAGAGGACCTGTCATCTCTTATTTCTATTACATGAGATCTCTCCATAAAGTGGACCTGTCATCTCTTATTTCTATTACATGGGATCTCCATAAAGAGGACCTGTCATCTCTTATTTCTATTACATGAGATCTCCATAAAGAGGACCTGTCATCTCTTATTTCTATTACATGGGATCTCCATAAAGAGGACCTGTCATCTCTTATTTCTATTACATGAGAGGTCTCCATAAAGAGGACTTGTCATCTCTTATTTCTATTACATGAGATCTCCATAAAGAGGACCGTCATCTCTTATTTCTATTACATGAGAGGTCTCCATAAAGAGGACCTGTCATCTCTTATTTCTATTACATGAGAGGTCTCCATAAAGAGGACCTGTCATCTCTTATTTCTATTACATGAGATCTCCATAAAAAGGACCCGTCATCTCTTATTTCTATTACATGAGATCTCTCCATAAAGAGGACCTGTCATCTCTTATTTCTATTACATGAGATCTCCATAAAGGAGGGCCTGTCATCCTTATTTCCATTACATGAGATCTCCATAAAGAGGTCCTGTCATCTCTTATTTCTTTTTTTTTTTTCCCAAAATATTTTTATTAAAATTTTAACAGCATACAAACATAGAAAACATATAGAACAAAAAGTGCTCACAGTAGATATAAAGGGTCATTGGAAGTAATAATCATATGCAGTGCAAACATGGTACATCAGTACTCTATCTCTGTAAGGGTACATCTCTGGAGGCCCCAGATGAATAAATGTGATAAGTCTTGATCCCAAGCCGGAGCCTAATGAAAATAGGTATGTTTGGGATCCCCCAGGGGGAGGGGAGGGGGAGCAGAGCTCCGTCAATGGAGCGTGCCCCACCACATCCACTTAAGTTATTTCCGGTTCTGCCAGCCAATTGTGCCAGACCTTGTCGTATTTTTGTGGGCAACTCCTGTGCAGATAAGTATCTTTGTATAAGGGAAGGCTGTTGTTTACTAGACGTTTGCACTGTACTATGGAAGGGGGTTCAGGCTTTTTCCACTGTATAGCAATATTCTTCCGTGCATAAAACAGCAATATACTAATCACTGTGCGTTTAGCGGTGGATGGCACAATGGGTTCCATAAGTCCCAGTATGCAAACTTCCATAGCCAAAGGCACAGTGATCGAGGTAACTTTACCAATCAATTCCAGTACTGTTTCCCAGTATTGTTGGGCCCTAGCGCAGCGCCAGAAAATATGAGAGAAATCTCAAGGCGATGCACCACAATGCCAACACTCCGGGGAATGAGAAGGGTTCATCTTGTGGAGCCTGTATGGGGTGTAGTAGGCCCTGTGAACAATTTTAAATTGAACCAGACGGTCTCGGATGGAAACAAGGGAGTTGAAGGGGAGGTCCCAAACATCGCCCCAGTCATCATTGTCCAATGGTGGAATGTCAGTCTGCCAGCTAGTCCAGAGTTTGTCAAGAGTCGGTAGTGACACGAAGATGAGGTGTGCATACAGGTGAGAGGCGGGTTTCCTATCACAATTGAATCTGAGTGTTCGCTCTAGTTATGACTGTGCCATTATACAGGAGGAGTTCGGAAATTGGGCAGCGAATGCGTGCGACAATTGAATAAACCTGAATAGGTAGTAATTCGGCAAATTATAGAGGGAAGACAGATTAGAGAAGGGTAGTAGGGAGCTTTGTGACACTATGTGACATAAGCTTGATTCCGTGTCTAGTCCATGCATGTGGGTCAGGGATCGTATAAATGTGAGGTAAACTGGGGTTCCGCCATAACAGGGTATTCGGAGAGATTTCAGTTGGCTTGCATTTTTCAATGGCCAGCCCTGCCTTCCATGCTCTCAAGGTAGTGAGCATGGAGGGGGTTAAAGGGTATGGGGCTTTAGGGCCTCGATAAATAAGAAATTGAAGGGCTTCAAGTGAACCGACGACCAAAGCCTCCAGCACGGTTGATGAATTTGTTTTGTCAGGTTGTAGCCACCAAGCCGCAGTTACCAGCTGTGCGGCCAGGTAGTATTTGTAGCAATCTGGAAATGCCATGCCTCCCTGCGTTCGAGGTCTCATTAAGGTTGTCAGACGGTATCTGTGTGGTAGGAGGCCCCATATAAAAGGAAGAAAATATCTGGTTGAGTTTTTAAAAAAACGATTTGGGCAGCCACTGTGGGGAATGGTGGAAAAGATAAGTCAACTTGGGGATAATCTTAATTTTCAGGAGATTTATTCGCCCCCACAGTGATAGTGGCAGATTTCCCCATGATTTAAGTTTTGACTGGGCTTCTAAGAGTACCGGGGTAAGGTTCAATGCTAAATAGTCTGAGGCCAAGTTAGATATGTGGACCCCTAGGTATTTGAAGAGTCAACCCAGAGAAGAGGGTTGTCCGGGAGGGATGTGGCCTTTGCTTCCTGGTCGATCGGGAACAGAAGGGACTTGGACCAATTCACTTCGAGACCCGTGACTCTTGAGAAGGTGTCCAGGACAGTCAGCACCCCCGCGACGGACCTGCATCGTTAAGGAAGAATAGCATGTAGTTTGCGTACAGGGCTACCCTCTCCTCCAGCAGCCCAATGTGCAGACCTCTGATATGCGGTGAAGTGCAGAGTTCTTCCGCAACTGGTTCGATAGCGAGGGCAAATAGAGCTGGAGAGAGAGGGCAGCCCTGCCTGGTCCCCCTGAAAATCCTAAAGGGAGTAGACAGATCACCCCCCAAGCGTACCAAAGAGGTAGGACTTCTGTAAATTACCTGAAGCCATTTGATAAACAATAGGGGGAAGCGCAACCTACGTAACGTTTCCCACAGGAAGGGCCATTCAACCGTATCAAAGGCTTTTTCGACATCTAATGAAGCCACTGCTCTAGTTCCCGTGTTCAGATGTTGAGCATGTATGTTTGTGAAAAGCCTTCTGAGATTTACATCTGTGGATCTACGGGGCATAAAGCCTGTCTGGTCGGGGTCTATTACCGAGGGTAGAATGGGGTAAAGTCTAAGGGCCAGGAGTTTAAAGTCAGAGTTTAATAAAGCTATGGGTCTATATGATGCGCAGAAGGTGGGGTCTTTGGGGGCCTTATGGATCAGAGTCAGGTAGGCGTGGTACATGGAAGCAGGTAAACCTCCATCTGTCAAGCAGGTGGAGTAAAGTTGAGCTAGCAAAGGCGTCATAAGGTCTTCATGAGCCTTATAAAAATCTAGTGGAAGCCCGTCGGGTCCTGGGGCCTTACCAGAAGGGTAGGATCTGATGGCCTTAAGGACCTCTAAGGTCGTGAAAGGCTGGACTAGGGTCTCCCGTTCCGAGTCAGACAGTCACCCGAGTGCCAGCGGATCAAGAAGGTCGCTCAGTGACTCAGGTTGGAAATCTGAGGGCAGGCCCAAAGAGTATAGTGTTTCGTAGAAGGTATTAAAGGTCTGTAGTATGTCTGAGGAGGAAGACACGGTTACACCGTTTGAGGTCTGTAGGGTGGATACTAGGGTGAGGGGGTCGGTCATGCTGAGCCATCAGGCGGCCGTTCCTGTCACCCTGCTCGAAGGCCCTTTGTTTCCCTTTATACATTTCAAGTCGTGTGACCTCCGTCAGATGTAACTGCAGGTCCCTCTGTGCTGCCATCAGTAGATCAAAGTGGGCGGGAGTAGGGTCTGTAGCATATGTGTCGTTACAGTCAGCAATTGCCTGTTGCAGTGAATGGGACATAGCCGTTTGCTTCTTTTTGATGTCAGCAATGCAGGAAATGTATTGTCCCCTGGTAAAGGCCTTGAAGGCATCCCAAACGATATCAGGGGAGGAGGATCCTACATTCTGTTCCCAGAACTCAGCTAGGTAAAATGGCAATTTGTCGGAGAGATCTGGGTGAGATACCCACTGCATGCCCAGCCGCCAAAGTGCCGCATTTCGAGAGGCTGGGGAGCGGAGCACCACCGTCAGAGGGCTATGATTAGACAGCCCACTGGAAAGATAGGATGCCCCCAACACATCCGCTAACAGTGCGGGGTTGGAGAAAGCCAAGTCAATCCGTGACGCCGTTTTGTGGGAGGCTGAGAAACACAAATATGCCCTTGTGGCAGGGTGCTTCCACCACAATACCTCAACCAGACCCACCGCCTGGGCCCAGGCGGAAAGATCCATGCACTGTTTCTTTGCCGGGGTTGGCCTATCCAGTTCTGGCGATAGGGTGGCGTTAAAATCACCCATTACCAGTATCCTCCCCGGGCAGAAAGGTGCAATTTTTTCTAAAGCAGCATATCTGATGAAAACGGGGGGGGGGGGGTATATATAGCTTCATAGTTTCATAGTTAGTAAGGTTGAATAAAGACATCAGTCCATCCAGTTCAACCTGAGTGAGTGTCTACAGTTGTCCCTATCCCCATACATTGCACATTCACATCAGTCCCTACCCTCAAGGAGCCCGCAATCCAAGGTCCCCATTCATATACTAGGGCCAATTTTTGGACAGAAGCCAATTAACCTACCTGCATGTCTTTGGATTGTGGGAGGAAACCAGAGTACCTGGAGGAAACCCACGCAGGCACAGGGAGAACATGCAAACTCCAGGCAGGTAGTGTCGTGGTTGGGATTTGAACCAGCGACCCTTCTTACTGCTAGGTGAGAGTGCTAACCACTACACCACTGTGCCGCCCAATATAAGTTGATGATAATATACCTTTGTGACCATAGAGTAAACACAATGATTGCAAATTTACCTAGTGGATCAGTGCGAATTTCCTCAATTACACAAGGGAAGTTTCTGTGAATAAGGATTGAAAAAACCCCTGGCGTAAGTGGAGTACGTAGCATGAACAGTTCGTTGTATCCAAGGCTTTTTAAGAGTTAGGACCTTGCTGCCCATAAGGTGAGTTTCCTGTAAGAGAATGAGCTGGGGGGAGTGGGTTTTTAAATATTGAAATAAAAGAGCTCTTTTAAACTTAGAGTTTAGGCCCCTGACATTCCATGCAAGGATGGTAAATGAGTCAGAAATTTGGTTAGCCATTAGGTGGAGAGGGTGTGAAGGGGCCGATAGGACGTGGGGGGCACAACCAGGTGCACCCTATAGGCAACAAGTTCACTATTATGGCCCGTACACAAGGTCGGATTTTCCGACGCAAAATGTCCTAACGGACCATGTTGTTGGAAATTCCGACCGCGTGTGGGCTCCATCGGACTTCCAACGGAAAAAGTTTGAGATCCTGCTCTCAAATTTTACGACAACAAAGTCCTATCGGACTTTTTCTGATCCTGTGTAGCGAATTCCGACGGACAAAGTGCCACGCATGCTCAGATCACATTACAAGACCAAAGCTATTGGCTACTAGCCTCTACGTAGTCCCGTCATACGCAACGAACGTCACCACGTTCAGAATGATCGTATTTTCTGACAACTTTGTCCAACCGTGTGTATGCAACACCAGAGTCAGACAAAATCCGTCGGCAAAAATCAGACGGATTTTGTGGTCGGAATTTCCGACCGTGTGTACGAGGCATTACACTGCATTCCATACTGTCAGCACTTAAACATGAACAAACGCATAGAAAAAAAAAACTTTGGAGACCAAAACTGGTCTCAAACTTCCCAGGCATGGTGTGCCTATCCTCCCCTAAAAAACAGGGGGAGATCTGTGAATAGTTTGTCCCCAAAAAAGAAGAGAAATTATACCTAAGAGGTGTAGGTAACCCTGAACTGAGGGCGCTACACAGCCAGCGGGCACCACATACACCACTGGTCAGAGTCTAGCGTTGGAGGACCAGGTAGCGGGGGATAGGGGTATGTGGTACTGGGCCTGGCTAGGAAAAAATAAAAAAAATAGAAACAATAAAAAGGCAATAGGGTGAGTACTAGCGCTACGCACCTTCTGTGAACGGTCTTTCCTTTTTAAGGGAGAGCTTCTTGCTCCATTTATATTGTAACCATGAAGCACCAAGCAGTTGCACATGTGCTGCAGCACCTTGAGGGGAATATTTGCACAGTGAAAGCAAGTTTCTTATATATGCATCCTTTGACCAGGCACACTGCTATTACATTTTTCTGGGAAAAGTAACTTGGTAAAGGATTATAAACCAAACATATGTGCCTGCTAGTGTGTAGTCTGTCATTACTGCATCAGATTGTGGTACAGCAGCCCAAAAAAACAGCAAAACATAAATAAATAAAAAATAAATGTCTCCGGCAAGAAGAAGGTTCAAACAGATAGATGGTGGTTACCTTCAACCTAGTGTATCCAGCCAATCTGAGACATCCGAGGGGGCCTCAAAAAATTTCACAGAGCCCCGATGTTCAACACAGAGCTTACTGGGGTACAGTATACTATATGTAAATCCCTTTTCCCGGAGCCTCTTCCGAACCTCCACGAACGTGCGACTGCATCTCTGCAACTCGGGGAGAAATCTGGGAAAAAATCTGGTGTTCTCAAACTGGAGCTGTGGTTTCTTCCGGGCTTCAGCAAGGATGAGGTCTCTATCCCGGTAATTCAGAAATCGCACCAGGAATGGTCTGGGCAAGGTGCCTTGCGGTCTCGGGCCGTAGGGGCCCTATGCGCACATTCAACAATGTATGCTGAGGAAACTTGTTGTAAATTGAGGATTTCTTTGAAGAAATTTTCGGCAAAGCTGGCAGCGTGCTGGCCCTCCGCACCCTCAGGAAGGCCCACCACGCGCACATTATTGCGGTGCAGTCTATTTTCGACATCTTCAGACCGCGCCATCAGGTTTTTACCGTGCATTGCAGGTGTGTGACATTATGAGGAGGTGGCGTAATCTCTTATTTCTATTCCATGAGATCTCCATAAAGAGGACCTGTCATCTCTTATTTCTATTAGGGCTTCTTTGCTCTCATAGTGGTGGAAACGGACAGTAACATCTCTGGTATTAGCACTGGGAGGGGGTTTTGGAGCCAAGGATCTGTGTGCCCTGTCTAGGCACCAGTCTATGTCAGGGATATGGGGAGCTAAGGTAATAAACAGGCCCAGAAGATAAGAGCGAAGTTCCTTGTCACTAACCGTTTCAGGGATCCCTCTGATTCTCAAATTCTGGCATCGTTCTCGGTTCTCCAAATCTTCCTGCTGTAGCTGAAGCTGGGAGACACACAGTCTCCCAGTTTCATGGTGGTGTTGTCTTCCTTGAGAGCATGTACATACTGGGTTAATTCATCAAATTTATTCTCCAAGGTGTCAGTGCGTTCCCCCAGTTGATTTATTTCTCCCCGCAGCTCATGTGCTATTTTACCCACCTCCTTAGCAATATTGTGGGTCAGATCATGAAGTAATGAGTGTAATTTGAGGTCCAGTACAGCTACAGTCACAGTATCTGTAGTGTTTTCGGATGGGTCAGGTGGGGTTCGGCTTTGTTTGGCCGGCCGGATCACTTGAGGCTGGGGATTGGGGCCTATACAAGAAGTGCTCCATACTGTGAATAGGCCGCAACGGCGGCGGTGGGATAAAGCCTCTGTAGATCTCTTTTTGGAGGCCGATCTTACCCATATGGTGCCTGGGGACCACTGGGAGACGGCAGAGTCACTCCTAGAGCTAGTGGTGCTTTGTGGGCTTAACAGGAGCCGCGGACAGAGAGATGGGTCTGGTGCGCTTCTCTCACATGTCCACCATCCTACACGCCGCGCATGCGCCTCCATTTTGACCTAAATTTATGAAGAAACTTTATTTATTCCGAAAAATTTATTACAAAAACAAAGAGAAACACTTTTTTCCAAAATTTTCAGTCCTTGAGCATTTATTTAGCAAAAAATAAAAACCCCAGTGGTGATTAGATACCACCAAAAGAAAGATCTATTTGTGAAAATAAAATGATAAAAATGTCATCTGTGTACAGTGTAGCATGACTGAGTAATTGTCATTCAAAGTGTGACAGCGCTGAAAGCTGAAAATTGGTCTGGGCAGGAAAGGGGTAAAAGTGCCCGGTATTGAAGTGGTCCATCCCAAATATACCGACCCTTACCTTTGACCATTACTTGACCCAAACACTAACCCTGGCCTTGACCTTGATCAAACCTTGATCTAGATATATATATATTTTTATTTAATTTTGTATTATATGTGTGTATATATTATACACAGTTGTTGTTTTCCCTCTACACAGAGAGAGAGAGAGAGAGAGATACAATGTTTATTTTTTCTCCATTCACAGAGAGAAAGAGAGAGAGAGAGAGAGAGAGAGAGTCACAGTGACTGATCACACTGTACAAAACATTGTGCTGGGTCTACTCAAAACAATGGAGGCAACCATGGCCATCTTTAATATTGATTGGACCCTGGGCAAACGTTTTCTTGCCCCCCCCCCCCCCCATACAATTTCGCTCTCCATCTGCTCTGAGACATACAATAAATAGCAGCTAGACTTAAAACCAGTTTACTGTATCAGATCAGTCAGCAATTGCGATTGGTTGCCAGAGGTTACAGTGTATCATTACTGCTTACTGACTGGTTACTAGAGGTTACAGCACACATTGCGGCTCACTGATTAGTTGCTAGAAATTACTGTACAGTAATACTGCTCACTGATTGGTTGCTAGAGGTTACAACACATCATCTCCTCACAGCGGGGGGCATGATATACATATGAATGCCGCCTTTATTTACATATCTATGCCGCCGGATGCAGCTATTTACATATGAATGCCGGATATTTACATGTAAACACAGGGTCTGCAGGTGAGTCATCTGTACACAATAGGGCAGAGCTGAGCAGCATTAGTAGCAGCACTTCACACTGAGATATCAGGACACAGCAAGGGACTAAAACTTCAAGGGACGAGGGAAGTTAAACTGGGATAGTTGGCAAGTATGAGGCAGCTGCTTTGGGCCCCACAACAATGACAGTGCCCAGGCAACTATTGGCATCAGATTTTTAAGTACTGTCAACTAAACTTATTCTTGTCTGACTCATTAGACTTTTCATGTTTTCACCTTTTGTTGTTTTAAGCAAAACCTACTAAATTTTCTCAGTTTATAGGCCATAGGTTTAAGTTAGGGATACATACATTACCATATTCATTTATTTCAGGTACTTATATAGCACCGTCAACTTACACAGCTCTTTACATATACATTGTACATTCGCATCAGTCCCTGCCCTCACAGAGCTTACAATCTAAGATCCCAAACTCCCATTCATACATTCATATACTGGGGCCAATTTAGACCGGAGCCAATTACTCTACCAGCATGTCTCTGTAGTGTCGGAGGAAACCCGAGTACCCAGAGGAAAAACGAGCAATTTTGGTTGCTTTTCTCTTCTGCTTGAAAAGCAAGTGATTTTGGTCGCTTTTCATTCTTTTTTTCTCTTCAATTTAAAAAGAAAGCAGTTTTGGTCGCATTTCATTCTCTTTTTTTTCTCTTCCCCTTGAAAAGCGAGCAATTTTGTTTGTTCTGTGTGGAATATTTGCGATGAACATGCATTTATATGCACAATATTTTGCCTCCACATGATTTATATATATGTGGACGTGGTTGATTTTCATGTGTATGCGCATTCTTTCTATCATGTATATGGTTTAGCATCTTATAGCCGGTTCATACAGGGGCGACTCGTCAGAAGACTTAGCCGCCTGACAAGTCGCATCCCGTTCTGTAGTATGGAACCGTTCTAATAGGAGCGACTCAAGTCGCTCCGACTTAGAAAAAGGTTCCTGTAGTACTTTTGGGGCGACTTCAGGCGACTTGCATTGACTTCTATACAGAAGTCGTTTTGCAAGTCGCCGCTGAAGTCGGATCCCGGTCGCCTGAGGCAGTCTCGCTGCAAGTCGTTCTGCCTCAGTGTGAACCGGCTCTTAGTGTTTTCTCTTATTCTTGAACGTTTTTAAAAAAAAAGTATTTAATAATAAGTATTACATCACACAATTAGACTTAATTTGTTATACAGTGATATATGTGATTTATATTGGTATATATACATATGTTTTTTCACTCATTCTTTCTATTTTTGTTTTTAATACATTTCATTTTTGTTTTGATTATTTTGTGATCAGATGTTTTAGCATTTAACCACTTGCTTACCGGGCACTTAAAGTGGAAGTAAACCCTTCCACATGACTTTGGCCTACAGGTAAGCCTAGATTAGGGCTTACCTGTAGGTCCAATAAATATCTCCTAAACATGGTTTAGGAGATATTTAGCGATGAAAAGGCATCGCTGTCTACGGCGCATGCGCCGTAGACAGCGGCGCGCAGGCGCACTGAGGGCGCACTGCATATGCCGCTCTCACGGCAATATGCCGATCTCGTGCGCATGCGCGGGAGTGACGTCATCGCCGCTCAGCGAATGATAGCGCTGGAGCGGCGAGACCCGGAAGTCACTCCGGCCCTGCATGGCGGCGAGGAAGATGGAAGATAAGGACGGCTTCGGGGGCTTCGTTTTCAGATAAGTTTTTCATAATGAGCTAGTATGCTATGCATACTAGCTCATTATGCCTTGCCTTGCAGGGTGTCTTTTTTTTTTTTTTTTTACGAGGCTTTACTTCCTCTTTAAACCCCCCTCCTATCCAGACCAATTTTCAGCTTTCGGTGCTCTCACAATTTGAATGACAATTACTCAGTCATATAACACTGTACCCAAATTCATTTTTTGTCCTTTTTTTCCCAAAAATAGAGCTTTCTTTTGGTGGTATTTGATCACCTCTGGCTTTTTTATTTTTTGATAAAAAAAAAAACGAATTTTGAAAAAAAAAACACATTTTTCTTTTGTTTCTGTGATAAAATTTAGGAAATTATTAACTTTTCTTCATAAATTTTGGCCACAATTTATACTGCTACATATCTTTGGTAAAAATAACCCAAATTAGTGGATATTATTTGGTCTTTGTGAAAGTTAGAGACTCTACAAACTGTGGTGCAAATCATACAAAATTGATCACATCTGATGCACTGGTGACCGATCTCATTTCTTGTGACCCGAACAAGGAAAGTACAAATACCCCCCAAATGACCCCTTTTTTGAAAGTAGACATTCCAAGGTATTTAGTAAGAGGCATGGTGAGCTTTTTGATGTTGTCATTTTTTCCCACAATTCTTTGCGAAATGAATTATTTTTTTATTTTTTTTCCACAAAATTGTCATTGTAATAGGTTATTTCTCTCACATGGCATGTGTATACCATAAATGTTACCCCAAGTGCGCATGCGCGGGAGCTCCAAGATGGCCGCTTAAGCCGAGAGCTCCGCGCCACACAGCTTCTATTGCGCCCGCCGTAAGCCACCCAGCGCTACTTACCGGCATTAGGATAGCCATCCGGGACCTCCGCCACCCGGTGACCCTCCCCACATAATTTTCCGGCCGTCCGCTTCGGCCATTCGCCCCACACAGAGGCCGCAGTACACGAGGGGTGTACCAAGATGGCCGCCGGACCTCTCTAACACAGGAAGGGGTCTTCCGTCCTGCAGATCACGGCATTGAAATAGCCATCCGGGACCCCCGCCACCCGGTGACCCTCCCCACATACTTTTCCGGATACTTGCTTCGTTAATTAGCCTCACACAGCAGCCGCAGCACAAAACGGGTGTTCCAAGATGGCCGCCGGATCTCTCTAAAACAAAAAGGGGCTCATTCATCCCGCGGATCGCAGCTGGAGGTCACTTGTGCAGGTACACCATACCCCATCTCCTATAGGAAGCCCTCTATATGCAGAAATTTGGGGTCAGGAGGAACTTAAAACCTGAATTCTCGGCCGCCTCACAATTTGGGTATCCCAAGATGGCCGCCATGGCTGCTACAGTCTCCATGCCCGCACATCTACATTTGGATACAACTCCAGATCACAAAGCTGGGAATTCTTCTGCTTTCCCACATTTATCCCCAGGGTCATGTGGCTCCGGAACTCCTTCTCAGAATCTCTCCCCTGCTTCCACAGAATCCCTGCTCAGTCACTCATTTGGGGATCAGACCTTTCTCCCTGCAGGCCCACAAGACATGTCAGCTTCTGGCCCTCATGGACCCATTTCACAACTTCCTCAGATCTCAGTGGATGATCTATTCCTTAAATTCTCTACACTTCTCACTGCTAACGCTGCCGCCATTACAGGAGAAATCAAAGCGGACCTACAGAACATTGGCTCTAGGATGGACGCCATTGAAGACAAACTGGAACAGACGGCTGCAGTAACCTTTCAGAATTCAGGCCTCATCCAAACCCTACAAGACCAACTGGACACTGCGTTTTCACGCATTGACGACTTGGAAAATAGGTCTCGGAGACTGAACTTTAGAATCAGAGGCCTGCCTGAATCGATTACTGATGTTTCCACTGCCACACAAGACTTGATTAAATCGCTCGTGCCGAACATTCCGCCAGCCCGCCTTGAATTAGACAGGGTACACAGAGCCTTAGGCCCACCCAGGAAGGACGGCTCTCCCAGGGACATCATTGCCAAACCGCTCTACTACGCTGTAAAGGAGTCCGTGATGAAACAGGCCCGATCTCTTCCCCAGATCACCTGCCAAGGTCATCCCGTCCAGATATTTGCAGATCTCTCCCCCTCTACCATTCAACGAAGAAGAGCTCTTAAACCGCTTTTGACAGCCATGACCCAGAAGGACATTAAGTACAAATGGGCCTTCCCTTTTGCGGTTAAATTCACTTACAAGGGTCAGCAACACTCTTTTTCCACCTTCGTATCGGGTGAACAACTACTTCTTAATCTAAAAATCATCTCACAGGAAATGGAAACGGAAGCCTCTCCATCCCTCCCAGGAGCCAACAAACGCCCGCTCCCGTCGAGCCCCCCGAATCCTTTATGGAACAAGAACAAGTCCAGAAGACCATCACACAATAGCCCCACCTGAACGGGATTCTCCTTTAATAACTAAAACTGGTTTCCACCCTGGCCACTGGACCATTCCTAAATTTTTTTTTTTTTTTTTTTTATGACTAGGAATGGTCTTCACCTGTGTCATCTGTTAATCGGGGGTAGTTCTGGGCTCCCATAGGGTCTACCTAGTCTCCCTCGAGGACGTAGGTCCTGGCTTCTCCCCTTATTCTTTTTATTTTTATTTTTTTTTTTTTTTTATATTTCTTTTACTTTTAAAATTTTTTTTTTTTCTCCTCTCTCCCCTCTTACGAGAGGGGGGGGGGGCTTTTCTGTTTTTGGGGCTTGGCGAGCCCCATGGGTGGTATGTATGTTTACCAATTATCACAACCTGCTTTTCTGTGAATGTTTTCTGTTTAGCCACAATTGTAGTAGGTTTTAGGGCGCATAGGGGCTGCGTGGTTCACATGCGCTTCCTCCTACTTCTTTGACCACTTCGGTTGTCAGGGTGGTAGGCTGACCGACCGTTGCGGTCGGTGCTTGGATTTTTCCTGTCATCTCACGATTTTTGGTGAGATGACCTTCGAGGATGTTGCTCTCCCCCGGGCCCTCTCTCGCCTGGGTGGGAGTAGACTCCTTTATCTCTTTTTTCTCTTTTTCTTTCTCTCTCTCTCCTTCCTCTCCCCCTTTCTGGAGCACTACTTACCCGTTCTCTGTTTTTCAGAACCATCTCGCGGAGGTCAGTACCGAAAGAACGCTGCCAGCAGGAAAGGTGCAACGCTCCTTCATATGACATCTCTACACAAATCCCCATTGAAGGTAGGTGATGCGGGCTCGGGCAGCTTCTCCCCCTCACAGGTCCATGGCTGATCACACACATAAGGTTTTAAGGGTAGCCACCCATAACGTACAGGGATTGAATTCACCCCTAAAACGCAAAAAAATATTTAACACATATAAAACGTCTAAATTGGACATCGTCCTTCTGCAAGAAACCCACTTCCCCACGAGCTATAGCCCCAAATTCATTCACTCACATTTCCCTACATTCTTTATGGCCAATGCGGAAAATAAAACCAAAGGGGTTGCAGTGGCCATAGCGAAGACATGTAATTTCAATTGGATCTTGGATATGAAAGACCCACAGGGTAGATATCTATTTGTCAAAGGCACTATTGAGGGTCAGCTGTATTCCATAATTTCCTACTACTCTCCTAATAAGGGACAAGCAGCCTTTTTCAGATGCCTCCTTCAAACCCTATCCCCACTGCTTGAGGGTACGGTCATATTTGGGGGGGACTCTAATGTGGCCTTTGATCAAGGACTGGACAAGTCTAGACCTCTGAATGCACAGCTTACCCGCCCTTCCAACGAAAGCCTTAAGATAGCAAAACTGATACACGCACAAGGATTGGCGGACGTTTGGAGGGAATTGAACCCCAATAGAAGAGACTACACCCATTTCTCTCACCCACACAACACATACACCAGGATTGATCATCTCCTGGTCCGATCACAAACTATCCCGCTCATTTTGAAATCTCACATTGCAGACTCTAGCTTATCTGATCACTCCATGGTGATTATGACTCTTCAATCCCACTACAACCGACCAGATCAGAGACAGTGGAGACTCAATGAATCCATTCTCTCTGATCCTATTCGAGTAACAATGTTGACAAAATCAATTGAGGAATACTTCAAATTCAATGATCAGGGGGCTGTTTCGGATGAAACGCTTTGGGCAGCTCATAAAGCCTTTATTAGAGGGGAATTCATCAGAATTGCCTCCTCCATCAAGAAAGAAAGGGAAGCAGACATCAAAAGATTAGAAATTGAATACACTACACTCAAGGCACAACACAAACTGAACCTCTCTCCCTCTTTGATTCCTCAGCTTGACAAAGCCAGGTTAGAACTCAACCTAGCTCTCACAGCCAAAGCTGAAAAACAAATCCGCTAGTCCCAAAATCGTTTCTACACACAAGGCGACAAGATGGATTCCTTGTTGGCCTCCAAATTGACACCAAAACTGAAAACGTACACAATGCCGAAAATATGCATCCCAGGCCAGGGCACCACAGCAGATCCCTCCAAGATTACGAACTCTTTTTATGAGTTCTACAACAAACTTTATTCACCGTCTACCCCCTCAATGGACTCCACCATACACGCTTTCCTTGACAATCTCCCCATCCCCCATCTATCCACCGATCACAGAGATAGTCTAGAAGCCCCTTTCACAGAAGGGGAAGTCTTAGATGCAATAAAAGCTCTGAAGACCGGCTCTGCCCCTGGGCCAGATGGCCTGTCGAACCCTTACTACAAAAAGTTTGCTGGCATTTTAGCCCCATACTTATCTAAATTCTTTAACTACACAACGAAAGGTAACCCACTTGATCCTCAGCTTAATGCTGCATTTATCGCAGTTATCCCAAAACCGAACAAAAACCCGGAAGAAGTTGGGAACTACCGCCCCATCTCCTTAATTAACTGCAACGTCAAGATCCTAACTAAAATTATCGCCAACCGCATTGCAACCTTTATTAATACTTACATTCATAAGGATCAGGTGGGTTTCATTCCGGGTAGACAAGGTCCAGACCAGATACGGAGGACAATAGATATCATGTCTATTCTCCAAACTAATTGGGATGGTGGCCCCAAACAATCGGGAATGCTTCTATCTCTAGACCTTCAAAAAGCCTTTGATTCAGTTTCCTGGCCCTATATCTTCACCATACTACATCGATGGGGATTCGGTCCGCGATTTATGGGTCTCATACAGGCGCTTTACTCCTCTCCCTCCGCAAAAGTTAGGATCCAAGGCTTTTATTCTAAACCCATATCGATACGACAGGGAACCAGACAGGGATGTCCATTGTCGCCACTAATTTTTGCAATCGCAATAGAGACGCTGGCCATAGCAATTAGACAAAACCCGGACATTAAAGGGGTTTCCTGTGGTCTCCAAACTCATAAATGTGGCCTCTTTGCGGACGACATTATGCTTTTCATAACATCCCCCATTATCTCTCTTCCCAATCTATGCTCTTTGCTAAGCTCCTTTTCTACGTTATCGGGCCTTCCGGTGAACTACTCCAAATCGCATGCTCTTAATGTCTCCCTAGACTCCCCCACAGTAGAGCTCCTGAAACAATCCTTTAAGATTGAAAGTCTAT
Source organism: Lithobates sylvaticus (assembly GCA_028564925.1). NCBI lineage: Eukaryota > Metazoa > Chordata > Amphibia > Anura > Ranidae > Lithobates > Lithobates sylvaticus. Next base: position 24,656,677 of record CM053029.1, read on the forward strand.
ACAGTCACAACTATCCTCCCATGTATCGTAAATTAGAAACAGACCTGCGCAACTGGGCACAACATACCATCTCATGGCTAGGAAAGATAAATGCCATCAAGATGACATTACTTCCTAGATTACTGTATCTATTTCGATCCCTTCCCATTCCCATTAGGAAAGACCACATCAAAACCTTCCAAAGTAAGCTTCTGAAGTTTGTTTGGGGCAAGGCAGGGTACAGATTGGCCCAGGGAATCCTTTATGCGCATAGGAAAAGAGGGGGCTTGGGTCTTCCTCATTTATATAGATATTATCAAGCAGCCAGGCTGGCCCAAATATCAATGGTTTATTCCAAATTCGAGAAACCTGATTGGATCCAAATTGAAAAACACGCTGTTCCCCACTTTACTCTAGACTTCTTATTGTGGACCCCTCAAAAGAATAGGCCCCCGATTCTCTCCCCTACACTGTCTCACTCCTTCGCCCTATGGGACTCCTTACGTTCTTCGCCTTCTCTTGTCTCTGCATATAAACCCTTGACCCACATATTTAAAAACCCACAATTCCCCCCAGGTAGAAACGTTCTGGCCTTTAAATGGTGGGTCGATAAAGGTCTATATAGAATAGGTCACTTCTTCACAGCTGCTGGACCGCTTACTCTTAAACACTGCATTAAAAAACTTGATCTCCCCAAATCTGAACTATTTCGGTTCTATCAAATTCATCACTTTTTGCAATCCCTATGTAAAAACAATTCTAACACGCCAGCATTCACGGATTACGAAATATGGTGCGGTCAGGCCATGGACCAGAGGGGGGGGGATCTCCACGGTCTACACATCACTTACTGCCCCTGTCTCCAAGACGTCCTTTATGGTCGCCTGGGAAACAGACTTTAATTTCCTCTGGACCAAAGAGAAATGGCATTCTGCATGCGCTAAATCATTCCGGGGAATTCTTAATACCACATTGATGGAAGCTGGTCTAAGAGTGATGACCAGATGGTACTACACACCTTTCAGAATAGCCTCAATGTATCCGGCTTCCAGCCCCCTTTGCTTCAGAGGATGCCAGCTTTTAGGTACAATGTCACATATATGGTGGGAATGCCCGAAGATTCGATCATTCTGGAAAAAAATCTTCAATATGATAGATAAATTGGTGGGTTCTTCAGTTCCCAGGTCCCCCTTGGTGGCCCTTCTTCATGAACCCATCCCACACATTTCTAAACCCTCTAACAGATTGGTTCAGTTCGTGCTTTTAGGAGCCAAGCTCACGATTGCTAGGGCCTGGAAAACACAGAACGTACCTCTCTCAATGGCTAAAAGGAAAAATTCGTGGGTAATGTCTCAAGAAAAACTAACCAGTCTGTTACAGGACTCATCAGAAAAATTTGAAGCCACCTGGGAACCGTGGGCCAGACTAATGGGACTATCCAACTTTCCCTACTTGTCATGAACATTACTCGTCATGCGGACGGGTAATGGTGCTCCTTCCCCTCTCTTACTCTACCCCCTTCTCTTTTCCTCTCTCTATGTTTCTCTTCTTTTCTATTTTCTTTTGAATTATAATATTCCATTATGGAAATATTTCCGGTCAGAGTTTTTCAGGGACAATATCGAGACACAGGTGTTCCTGATAAGCTTAGATGAATATAGAAGGCTCTCAGGTGGTGGACCACGCAGTGTTTGATCTGCTGCCTGACGACCGCGCATGGTTGCCTTATCCTTGCTGGTTGAGATAATGCGCATTATTGGTGGGAATCAGCTCCGGCCCCCTCTGACACAGTATGATCCCCATGGGGGTGTCGGAGAGTACTGGGGACGTAGTTGATCACCTCAATCTTCTTCTCCAACCTAATGGCAACCAGTCAAGATTTATACCTAGACCTTGATGCCTTAGTTAAGTACACAATGTGCTCACTCTTTCCATGGACTAATATTTGTTTCAACTTTCTTATCACTATGCGTTTGTCAGTTTGTTGGAGACATCGTAACGCTATATTTTTGTATGCACTTCTGTTTTTTCAATTATAAAACATTTTAGGAGGCATAATCAACTGCATATTACGTTTGGGAAACCAACAATAAGACAACTTTATATTGAGCAGATGTACCCTCCACTCACACTCAGTTAGATCCCTACAGGGATGGATGGGTGCAGAGGTGAAATACCCGATCTTTCCGGAAATTTTTTCGGTGTTAGTCAATATAGAGCCCTCCATATGACTCACACTCCTTTTCAGGTCGACAACACCTCTAACAGTCTTGCAGTTTTTTTGGCTCTTGCAGGGTTATAAAGTTTTTACTAGATTGTTTATATTACTTTAGCATCTTTTAAGCATTTTTGATGTCACAATTACAATCCAAAATAAATTCTGCTACTCCTCCTGAGTATTACGATACCACATGTGTGGGACTTTTTCACAGCCTGGCCACTTAGAGAGGCCCAACATTCAGGGAGCGCCATCACATGTTCTAGGAGCATAAATTACACATCTAACTTGACTACCTATTACACTTTTGAAGGCCCTGGAGCACCAGGACACTGACACGTGACACTGACGTGGGACTGATGACAGATGGCACTAAGACGGGGCCCTGATGACATGTGACACTGATGACAGATGGCACTAATATGTTCCACTGATGACAGATGGCACTTATAACTGGCACTGATATCACGTGGCACTAATATGTGGCCCTGATGAGAGATGGCACTAATACGTGGCACTGATGACAGACGGCACTAATACGTGGCACTGATGACACGTGACACTGATGACAGATGGCACTGATACGTGGCATTGATGACAGGTGACACTTATAACAGATGGCACGTGACACTGACAGGAGGCACTGATGACAGATGGCACTAATACGTGACACTGATGACAAATGGCACTAATATGTGGCACTGATGACACGTGACACTGATATGGCACTGATGACAGATGGCACTATGTGGCACTGACAGATGGCACTGGCGACAGATGGCACTGGCAGATGGCACTGGCGACAGATGGCACTGGGGACAGATGACAGATTTTACACTTACGGCCGCTGCAGCCGTTCATCTTTCCCTCATACGCTGTCTCTGTGTGAGGAGGGAGAGCAGCGCTGAGAGATGATCTCATATGTTTACATATGAGATCATCTCCCATTGGACACGCCGGTCGCGCTGTAAACGGCCGTTGTGATTGGCGGTTTACAGCGATCTGTGATTGGCCGTGTCCGAGGGACACGGCCAACACAGAATTTCCCTGCTGCGCGCTCGTGAGCGCGCACAGGGAGCGAGGAAACGGGATGACGCCCTCCCGGAAATTGACCGATCCGAAGCCGTCATTCGGCAATGGCCGGATGTCAAGTGGTTAAAGAGGTTGTATAGTGTTATTTTTTAACTTTTACCTACAGGTAGGCCTATAATAAGGCTTACCTGTAGGTAAAAAAAATATCTTCTAAACCTGTGCGGTTTAGGAGATATTCCCCTCGCAATGAGCCGCTGACTGCACACAGCGGCACATGCACACAGGGGATTCTCGGCTTAAAGCCCGGCAGCCGCCAGACCCTACCGGGAGGAAATCTCCCACGCACATGCCACGATACCCGGAAGACACGCCAAGGGAACATGTCAGCTCCCTCGGCGTGGCCCTCTTTCTAAGGTAAGTATTTCATAATGAGCTAGTGTCAGGAAAATAGCGCCGGACGATCGGGCCGCGCTCCAGTGCGCATGCGCAGGGGTTCGGCGCTCCGGCACATGCGCACTCGTGGCTCAGCGGTCCGGTGCACGCCTGTGCGCAATGGCGCGCGGTTAGCGTCCCCTGGGCGCCAATAAAAGCCGCCTGGCGCACAGGCACTTTGCTGGTCTGTCTTTCCAGCTTAGTGCCTGTGTTCCTGTGACCCTGTGAAACTTTATCTGCCCTTCTGCCTGTGTTTAACCCAGATTGCCTTGACTCTGCTGCCTCTCTCCTGGACCTTGACCCCCTGGCTTGTTTAAATGGACTCCGCTCTTCTCCTGTGCTTCACCCCCTGCTTGTGACCCGGACCTGCCTCTTATCTCCTTGCCTGACCTCCTGCCTGTGACCTGGACTTTGCCTTGTGTCTTCCCAGACACCCTTCCTCAGCCTGTGTTTGCCACTCAGTGACTATTGTACTAGACCCTCGGCCAGGCCCTGAATACCTGCCTGCTGCTTCAGTTCCCTTACCTCGGAAACCAGGTTCCGACTTGTGGCTCTCACCACCCCTTGCTCAGGCCTGCACGGACTTCCAGTCACCACCTGTGTTAGACCCCCAGCCTGGTTCTTGGGCTCCTGCCTTTATTACCTGCTGCCCGGCTGCCTGCCCGGGCCGAGTCCTCACCTCTGTCGGACCTTCACGCAAGCTCCGCCCACCTGACAGGGGTGACCTGTGCCTACTGGTGCCATTTGCCCTTTGTCCCACCTCCAGGGGGCAAACTGCGCTGGGTCGCAAGGGTGAACCGCTCTCGGCATCTCGGCCTCGGTAAGTACGTTTCTGACAGCTAGGATGCGGTGCATACTAGCTCATTATGCCTTTTTTTTTTTTTTTTTCAGACCTGTAAAGGAAAACTACAGCGGGTATACAACCGCTTTAAGAAATGTTTTTATGTCAGTGAAGTTTTGTGGTGATTGCTCTTTTACTACAGGTGTTTTGTGTTAGGTGTTTGATTTGATATACACCTTTAAATAGCTTGCATTGTGAGAATTTCAATTGTTGTGAACAAGCATGGTTCTTTTCGCGTGAAACGCGTCAACTGATGATTATTGCAATTTTGTCTGGCTCATGACAATAAAGAAATCTCTACAGCATCTTTTGGATTCAAGTGTGCGATCGATCTTTTCTTGATATTGCCTACAGTGACGAGCCGGTGTTGTGTCGATTACTGTCCCCATCCGATAGTGCCCGCCCTGTACTGCGCTTGCGCATTACGGAGGACAAGGAGACGCTGAAGGTCTCCGAAGATGAACGGCACCTGTGCACTGAGTCCGGGTTCAAGCCCCACCATCCAAGTGGACATAGAGTTAGAATAAAAAATTGCAGAGTGAAGTGAGGCTGCGCCCGAAGCGCGGCGAGCGAAGTGAGCCCGCGAGGGACCCTGTTACTGTAAAGTGCTGTTTTACATCATCTACCGTATGTCCACTTGCATGGTGGGGCTTGAACCTGGACTCAGGGCAGAAGGTACTATCAAGTGCGCAGGCACCGTTCATCTTCAGAGACTTTCGGCTTCTCCTTGTCCTCCGTACTGCGCCTGTGCAGTACGAGGTGGACACTATCCGATGGGGGGACAGTTCGACAGAACACCGGGATTAGCTCCTTGGATTGGATCTGTTAATTTTTTGCCTGAAGAGGTGTGTGCACCCTTGTTCTGTACCCCAAGGAAACTCACACAGGCACAGGGAGGACATGCAAACTCCATGCAGGTGGTGTCATGGTCAGGATTTGACCCAGTGACCCTTTTGATGCTTTGTGACCATTCTAACCACTACACCACTGTGCCGCCCTATTACTTGTCTGGAACCAAAGTTTTAAGTGATATTAACTTATTTTTTCTTGTTGGTAAAACTTATTTTCAAATTGATTTTGATAAATGTTTTGAAGGTTTTTATTTAATAATAATAAATAATAATATAATATTATGTTTTTTTTTTAAAGGAATAATCTCATGCAAAGCTTTCACAACAAATTAACATTTATTATTAAGTTAAAGTGATTGTAAAGGTTTTTTTTTATTTTATTTTTTTAATAACAATCATGTCATACTTCCCTCCACTGTGCAGCTCGTTTGCACAGAGTGGCCCCGAACCTCCTCTTCTGGGGTCCCTCTGCGGCTCTCGTGGCTCCTCCTCCATCAGATAACCCTCTAGGAGAAGTGCACTCCCGAGGGGGTTACCTTGTGGGTGCGCTCCCGAGTCCAGCATTTGCATCCACAGACACAAATGCTGGACTCTGCCCCACCCCCCCCCCCGCCCGCATCATTGGATTTGATTGACAGCAGTGGAAACCAATGGCTGCGCTGCTATCAATCTGCTATCAATCCGAGAACTCCGGCCAGAGTGACAGTGTGTCCCCACCGGTCACTTCCAGGTGTTTTTTTTCACCTGAATGCATAGGATGCACGAAGGTTTACAACCCCTTTTAAGCTTAACAGCCGGCGGTCCCTCACCGCGCATCTTGGTTGTGTTCTGCCGAATGCAGTAAGTGCAAACTTTGTGTGCGTACAAGTGAGTTGCCCCAATAGGTGTATACAGCGGACGTATATCCATTTATTATGAATATATTAATCAGCAAAAAAAATAAACATTTTGGATGGTATGTTAACCACTTCAATGCCGGGCACTTCCCCCCCCCCCCCTTCCTGCCCAGGCAATTTTCACCTTTCAGAACTCTCACACTTTGAATGACAATTACGCGGTCATCCTACACTGTACACAAACAAAATGTATCATTTTGAGACAGATCAAGATTTATTTGGTGGTATTTATTAACCACAGTGTTCCTTATCTTTTGATAAAAAAACAAAAAAAATACGAAAATTTCGAAGATAAGGTTTTTTTTGTTTCTGATATAAAAAATTTCTAAATACGTCATTTTTTTCTTCATTGATGTGCACTGGCGAGGCTGAACTGATAGGCTGCACTGATAAAAGGGCACTGATGAGGCAGCACTGAAGAGGCAGCTGTGATGGGCACTGATGAGGAGGCACTGATAGGCTGCACTGATGAGGGGGCACTGATGGGCACTGATGAGGGAGCACTGATGAGGAGGCACTGATGGGCACTGATGAGGCAACACCGATGAGCCCTGATAGGTGGCATTGATGGGTGGCACTGAAGGGCACTGATTGGTGTCACTGATAGATGGCACTGGTAGGCACTGATCGGTGGCACTGATAGGCACTGAAGGGCAATGGTAGGTAACACTGATAGGCAGCACTGGTAATGAAGCACTGATAGGTGGCACTGATGGGCATTGATAGGTGGCACTGTAGGTACTAATAGGTGGCACTGGTATGTGGCACTGTGGGCACTGGTAGGTGGGACTGGTGGTCACCACTTTGGGCACTGGTAGGTGGCACTGATGGGCACTGGTAGGTAACACTGATAGGCAGCACTGGTGATGAAGCACTGATTGGCACTGATAGGTAGCACTAATGGGCATTGATAGGTGGCACTGTGGTCCCATCATGCCTGTGGAAGTCATGCTTGTAACTGTCAGCCTTGCAATGCCTCATGGGACTAGTAGTTTCTCAACAGCTGGAGGGCCACCAGTTTGAGATCACTGGTATAAATAATACACTTTACTGTTTTGTTATTCTTTTATTCACAAAAAAAACACATTTGAAAATTGCTGCGCAAATACCATGTGACATAAAAAGTTGCAACAACCACCATTTTATTCCCTAGGGTGTCTGCTAAAAAAAACATATATAATGTTTGGGAGTAATTTTCAAGGAAAAAAAGATGATTTTTACATGTAGGAGAGAAGTGTAAGAATTGGCCTGGGCGCAAAATGGTTAACCCCTTTCCATCCAGGCTACAGTGTGGACTTACATTGGCACTGTGGGCACTGGTAGGCGGCACTGTGGGCACTGGTAGGTGGCACTGGCAGGAGGCACAGGTGGGCACAGATGAGCTATTAGCGTAAGGAAAAAAATAGCCAATTACCAGCTCTGTTTACATCACATGATCAGCTGTCATTGGCTGACAGCTCATCACGTGGTAAGGGGCCGGGGTCGATCTATTGATGCCCTTCCGGCAAAGTAGGTCCACACTGTAGCGTGGATGGAAAGGGGTTAACCATTTTGCGCCCAAGCCAATTCTTACACTTCTCTCCTACATGTAAAAATCATCTTTTTTTCCTTCAAAATTACTCAGAACCCCCAAAGATTATATATGTTTTTTTTAGCAGACACCCTAGGGAATAAAACTTTTTATGTCACATGGTATTTGCGCAGCAATTTTCAAATGCGTTTTTTTTTTGTGAATAAAAGAATAACAAAACAGTAAAGTGTATTATATACTATAGTATACTATTTTTTTTTATTATAATGTGAAATGTAGTGCCCACCACCTTTAGGTGGGTGCTAAATAGTTTTAGATAAGGTAAGTTTTAGGTAAATTTAACCAGGGCCTTACACTTGTAGGCCTGGTTGTCTGTTTGGGAGAGGGGAGTGACAGAGTAGAGAGGGGAGGGTGTGGCCACCGGCATTCTGATCCTGAAAGATCTCCCTTACCTTCCATTGGAAATGTTCTGGAAGGAAGGCGGGCTGGGGACTGAGGTGCAGGCAGTTTGTATGGAGAGCCCTGGACCAATCATTAAATTGTATTGGCAGGGGCAGGACTCGCATATAAGCTGGGGGTCACATGCTTCCTGGGTGGAATGGGAGGAGTCGGGAGGAGAGAAGGAGCAGAAATGTAACCATCAAGGACCAGGCTTGAAGGCCTGGGGGTTCAGAGACCCCAGCGCTGGATAGCAGGAAGGGGCTTGAGGGTCTGGGGGTTCAGAGACCTCAGCGTTGGATAGTCAGAACAACCGCCACAATGTAATATGCAGGAGTGGACCGGGTATCCCAGCCTGGGATGTATCCGACCATGCGGAGCGGGAAGTAGCTGCAAAGAGGAGGGAGTAAACTGGGATCGACTTGCGGTGGTAATCATGGACTGTCTATGGGAGAGAGCAAAGGGAGTGCAACCCAGCAGTGCTGATCCGTCAAGGACTTTCCTGAACTGACGCCTGTTCTGCCGAGATGGTTCCCCTCGGCGGATTAGTGTAGATCCGTACTGCGCATGCGCTGCAAAATTTCTGAAAATTGCCAAAGCTAAACAGATGCGAGGGAATTGTACACCGCGCACGCGCAGTCGGTGTATGAGACGATGCCGGGGAAGTCTAACTAAGGGGCGGATCTATTATAACTGTAAGCAAGGGGCAAAGGAAAAAGAAAAATAAATCGTTCAGCTGTGGATATAGAGAGAATATAAAAGCTGTGTTTTTAGAGTGCTATCTGGGGTTTTTCTTTTGAATTAGGAGTGTATTTTTTTAAACTTTTTTTTATTTTTATTTTTTTTTAACAAACAAAATCAGCTGTGCGGTGTACACTTCACTGCATCTGTTTAGGTTCGGCAATTTCCGGAAGATGGCTAGTCGTTCGTACTGCGCCTGCGCAGTACAGAGAGGAACCAATCCGCCAGGGGAACCAACTCGGCAAACACTGTGAGGATTGCAGGAGTCAAGATAGGCAGATGAGGCCTGGGGCTCCTAACATCCACATACCACAATGTCTTTCAGAGGGGCATTGGTCCGTTCACTATAGGAAAGGACATGGGAACAGAAATAGGAACCAAAGTGTTAGAGACAACTCATATTCTCTAGCCAAGATGTAACATACTCCAAGCAAGTTAATAAAACGTTCCTTCTAAAAGTTGATGGACTGTCTGCTGATTGTGAATTTGTGCAGGGGTGGAACAGTGGAGCAAGTTAACAGAAAGGTATGAACACACCCAGCAGCTCCCAAGGGAGTAGTGCACTACAGAAAGATGATGTTACGCCGAGTAAATAGATACCTAACATGTCACGCTTTAAAATTGTGCACGTTCATGGAATGGCGCCAAACTTTGGTACTTAACCCCTTCAATAACCGCCCATAGTCATATGACGCCCACAAGGTGGATCTACCATCTGGGTGGGCGTCATATGACGTCCTCCCATTCCCGGCCGCCTGGGGGGTGCGCGTGCGGGTGCCCGGCGGCCTCGATGTCCGCCGGGCACCCGCGATTGCCCGTTAAAACAACGGGACCGTGCGGGACCGTGGAGCTGTGTGTGTAAACACACAGCTCCACGTCCTGTCAGCGAGCAGGAGACCGATCATGTGATCCCAGCACGGAGGAACACATGATCGGTCTCCTCCCCTTGAGTCCCCTCCCCCCACAGTTAGAATCACACATTTAGGGAAAACATTAACCCCTGCAGCGCCCCCTAGTGTTAACCCCTTCCCTGCCAGTCACATTTACATAGTAATCAATGCAATTTTATAGCAACGATCGCTGTGTAAATGTGAATGGTCCCAAAAATGTGTCAAAAGTGTCCGAAGTGTCCGCCGCAATGTCGCAGTCACGAAAAAAAAAAAAAAAAAATCGCAGATCGCCGCCATTACTAGTTAAAAAAAAAAATGCAATAAATCTATCCCCTATTTTGTAGACGCTATAACTTTTGCGCAAACCGATCAATATACGCTTATTGCGATTTTATTTTTTTTTTTTTTTTTTACCAAAAATATGTAGAAGAATACGTATCGGCCTAAACTGAGGAAAAAAATAGTTTAAAAAAAAAAAAAAAAATGGGATATTTATTATAGCAAAAAGTAAAAAATATTGTGCTTTTTTTCAAAATTGTCGCTCTTCTTTTGTTTATAGCGCAAAAAATAAAAACCGCAGGGGCGATCAAATACCACCAAAAGAAAGCTCTATTTGTGGGAAAAAAAGGAAGTCAATTTTGTTTGGGTGTAACGTCGCACGACCGCGCAATTGTCAGTTAAAGCGACGCAGTGCCGAATCGCAAAAAGTGCTCTGGTAAGGAAGGGTGAAAAATGGCCCGGTGCTGAAGCGGTTAAAAATCTCCATAGGCGACGCTTTAAAAATTTTTTACAGGTTACATGTTCACAGTTACAGAGGAGATCTTGAGCTAGAATTATTGCTCTCGCTCCAACGATCGCAGTGACACCTCCTCACATGTATGCGTTTTATTCTGCGTGCGGGGGCTGGTTTAATTTTTTTATTATTGTTTATTTTATTTAAAAAATATATTTTTACACTTCCACTTTGAAAAAAAAAATGTGATCACTTTTATTTCTATTACAAGGAATGTAAACATCCCTTGTAATAGGAATGGTGTGTGACAGGTCCTCTTTATGGAGGTATGAGAGGTCTATAAGACATCTCTCCTCTAGGCAGGAAAAGCTGAGATCATAAAAAAAATGTCACGATCCCGGCCTTTCCTGACAAGTCCCCGCCTTTGTTTACTTCCACCGGCCCAGAGGTGACATCATAACGTTGTGCCCGGGCCTCCGAGAGTCATAGAGATTGCCGGGGACCATCTGTCCCTCAGTTTTCTCTATGACTATGATCCGACGGTTTTCTTTCTCTGTGTCACCGGTTGTACGGGAGAGCCCGGAGAAGCACCGGAGGGCGGCGGTATGAGGGATGTCCCCTCCTGCCGCCTGTAAGAATGATCAATCGGCTGAACCGACGCTATGATATTTCTTATGGTGTTCAGAATCACCGGCAGGAATAAACTATATCTGGATGATGCCTGTAGCTGCACCCGTCATTCAGATATCACCACTGAAAGTCCATGATGTCATATGATGTACCTTGGGTGCCAAGTGGTTAACCCCTTCAGGCCTAAGGGTAAAACAAATGTTAATGCCTAAGCACAATTGTGCAACTTTGATGGGATATCTCCTGATTGTTTTATATTATTATCAAAGGAAAACTGATCCAAAATAGTAACAGCAATTATTTAGTAAATTTAGCAGTATATTTCTTGTTACTACCAGTATCTACCACCAAAGAACAACCCAAAATACATTCTCCTTCTCCTGATGATGGCAGTGATACCACTTATGTGGATGTTATGTTAGAAGGCTGGCTGGAGGCTAGGCTGCATTTTTTGGGGGAATATATCCCTCCTCCTCCTCTGTGGGATTCTTCGTCGGCTCATTTCCTGGTTTTATGACGAACGTCATTTCTGGGTTCACAGAGCGTTGCATTACTTCCAGGTTTTCATTAGAGTGGCAGCGTGATCGACTGCAGGGGGTGTCGGTTCCCCTCTCCCGGTGCTTCTTCTGGTAGGTAGGGACGGAGGGCATCAATGGGGGGGGGGCGCATCGGATGCAAGCTTTGATGTCTGTTGCGAGCTGCATGGAGGACAGATGTGTGTCTTTAAGAGAACATTGCTGGTGTCTCAAACACACCGATCATAAAACAAATAGCTGCTTGTCGAGGCGGACAAATATTAGAGGATTTGTTTTTGGCTGCTGTTTTTTTTTTTTCTCTTTAGCTTTTACAGTGGATATGTGTCATGCACGGGCTGGGGGGGCTCCGCCTGCACATAGAGGGGGCCGCTCCCTCTCAGCAGGCCTCCATCCCTGGGGCAGAGTTTGGGTGGGGGAACAGTGTAGCCAGCTGGAGGGGCATACTGTCAGTTGATTCATGTACTGTACTGAAGTATGAGAATTTTGTATTCCTGGCATTGATCATTGTTCACAGCTGCTGTATAACAAACTTTCATCCTAGATCTCCTCAATATTCTTTTACTGGATTTCTACAATCTGTGAACATCAGTCTTGATTTGTCACACAGTCCTTGTCTATCTAAAGTGTGCCTTGTGGTCGGGGTCTGTGTGGGGGGTCGTAGATCTGCAGGTTTTCACTCTTCACAGGTTAATGACGTCTGGTTGCCAGATGTCTTTTCAAAACAAAAAAAGAGAAATCTCTTGACCTATTTTTAAGAACAACCAAGCAAGTTCCAAGACTAAACCACTCAAGTGCATTGGACCTTCCTTTTCAAGCGCATTGGACCTTCCTTTTCAAGTGCATTGGACCTTCCTTTTCAAGCGCATTGGACCTTCCTTTTCAAGTGCATTGGACCTTCCTTTTCAAGTGCATTGGACCTTCCTTTTCAAGTGCATTGGACCTTCCTTTTCAAGCGCATTGGACCTTCCTTTTCAAGCGTATTGGACCTTCCTTTTCAAGCGCATTGGACCTTCCTTTTCAAGCGCATTGGACCTTCCTTTTCAAGCGCATTGGACCTTCCTTTTCAAGCGCATTGGACCTTCCTTTTCAAGCGCATTGGACCTTCCTTTTCAAGCGCATTGGACCTTCCTTTTCAAGCGCATTGGACCTTCCTTTTCAAGCGCATTGGACCTTCCTTTTCAAGCGCATTGGACCTTCCTTTTCAAGCGCATTGGACCTTCCTTTTCAAGCGCATTGGACCTTCCTTTTCAAGCGCATTGGACCTTCCTTTTAGTGAGAGGTCATGGCCCTCTGGTGAGTAGGATATCCTGCTGAGTACATTGGGGTGTTTTTTGTTTGGATATATTACAAGTTGGTGATGGTTTCCTACAGCATGTCTCATTGAAGGCATATTAAAGATTTCATGAACTGTTCAAAGGACATTTATTTTATTTATTTTGGCCAACAAGTGGCACTATGGTTCAGCACTGTGCACTTTAATGTTTTTCATGATCCAAGAGGTTGCACTATTTTTCAATGTGTATGTTATTGATGGTTCTTAATTCAAGTTAGTAACACAACAGGTATACAGGTTGTATTAGCACCCCACATCTTTTTTCACTGATTCTAATTAACACCTTCCTGCCCGGGAAGCGGCGGTTCAGTTATCCTGACTGGGCATCACATGACGTCCTGTCTGAATGCACCATTTGCGATGACCGATCAGAGTATCGGATTGCTGCTGGTACCATGTGGTGTATCACAGCAGGTCACATGACAGTTGTAAACAATGGATGTCTTCCTTTCATGCCATCCATTAAATACAGCTGTGTTGTTAGCTGTGATTGGTCAGTATGATCACATGGTACAGACAAGGCCAATCACAGCCCATCTGAACCACGTGATTAGCTCAGGCCAATCATATTTAATCAAAACAAAACAGACTGAATAAATCAGTTTCATTCAGTAAAATGCTTGCTTATAGCAATATAATACGCTGCTATAGTATATGCAAACATAATGTGTAGAAAAAAAATCCTGATCACTCCAGAGTAGTACAATGTTACGTCAACGGCGTCTGCTCAGGCTGTGTAGTTGGTGTGTCAGGCAGTGTATCTGGCTGTAGGAGGGAAGTGAGAGCTGTCTGACTATTCCTCTTCCAGATATAGGAAGTGAACAGAGAGGCCCGGACACAGCACTTCCTGGACGGCTGGAGACGGCAGGTAGATACCCTGATCTTCAATTCAATACGTTTTCTACTCGCATAGTTCTCTAAGCTTATTACAATTTGTTACCCTGAATCAGTCCATGCTGCTACGATACTTATTGGCTGCTGAGTTCAAAGGCTTGTTTCTTTACATCTGGAGAAGTGTAGCATTGAGCGTCCGGTCCTGTATGTGAGAAGCTGTACCTATATGAAAGCTGTTTACAAATTACCATCCGGTAAGCGGCTTGAGGCAGAACAGAGGGAGGAGGAGACCCTCCTATTCGTGGCATCAAGGAGAGGGATCAGTACTGGTTGGCAACCCTTCTTGATCCACGTTACAAGGGTAAGGTGGCGGAACTTATCCAGCTGTCACAGAGGGAGCAGAGGATGAAACATCTTTGGGAGGCCTTGCAGAAAGGTTTGTGCAATGAGTTTCCAGAGCCTGGGAGGTTACAATTTCCTGGTCCTCCTAAACAACGTGTTGCTGAGGCTTTGGTCAGTCACAGAAGGAGCGGTGGAGAAGGTGGGCCGCCTGACTGATGCGTTCAGACAATTTTTTTAGTCCACAGCCCCAAGGTCTGATCGGTTCCAGCAACTATCGCCAGTGTCTGTTGTACATGGTGCAGGAATACCTAGGGGCAAGATCAGACTTGGAGACCTTTCCAACCAAAAATCCACTGGGTTACTGGGTCTTGAGGATGGATCACTGGCCAGAGCTTGCACAGTATGCAATTGGGCTACTGGCCTGTCCTGCATCCAGCGTTCTTTCGGAACGCACATTCAGTCCTGCTGGAGGCTTTGTAATTGATCACAGAGTGCACCTGTCCACTGTCTCGGTTGATCGACTCACCTTCATAAAAATTAATCAGTCTTGGATCAGCAGCTACCAAGCACCTGATGCTGATATAACCAATGAATTTTTTTATGAATGTGAATTACCTTCAAGACTGTCTATGCTGATGCTGAGTGACTATCCTGTTATGCTGAGTGACTATCCTATTCCTCCTCAATGTTCTTGTTGATAGCTTTTAAGAACATTTGTGGTTCTGGGCACCACCACCTGTGGCTAAGGCCCAATTTTTCTGCCCCTGTTTAACAGGGGTGTGTAATTACAATTTTTGCTGTAATATTTTACTGCAGGGCTCGTTCCTGCGCTCAACAAGAGTATATGTGAGGGGTTGCAGTGTTGTGGCACCACCACCACTGCCTAAGGCCCAATGTTTAACAGGGGCATGTAATTACAATTTTTGATCAAATATTTAACAGCAGGGCTCGTTCCAGTGCCCACCAAGAGTAACTGTGAGGGCTTACAGTGTTTTGGTACCACCAACACCTAAGGCCCAATTTTCTGCAGAGTGTATAGGGCAGGCCATATAGTATATACAGGTGGCCCCCTATTTTTTTTAAAATCCGACTTGCGAACGAAGGGAAATATTCTCCTGTAAGAGTTAATATGGGAAAAAAGGTGTCTCCTCCACTAATGCTTTGTCACCAATCCTTGTTTACCTTTGTAGCGCCCACCACTTTAGGTGGGTGCTATTAGTTTAGAAGTTAGGTTAAATTGCCAGTGCCTTACTGCATTTTGTACAGGCCTGGAGGTTTTTTGGGTTAGGGTGGAGTTATAGGTTAGAGGGTGGTGTGACCACCTGTTCATCATCCTGGGAAAACACTCCCTTGCTGTGTTTTCAGGCTCTGAAGGACAGGCAGTGTGTATGGGCCCTTGTCCAATCGTTAATTTGCTTGGTCAAGGGCGGGTCCATATACACACACATGTGACCCACAGGAGCAGGGCTGGAAGGCCTGGGGGTGCCTATACCCCAGTGCTGGAAAGCCATGGAATTCTGCTGGAAAGCCTGGAGGTTCAGAGACTCCAGATCTGGAAGTATCCACTAACAGGACGGAGTAGACCAGGGTTGGCCTGGACTTTTTCTGAGCGGGCATGGGAAGAAATGGCAGGATGCAGGTGAGGCCTGGGACTTCCAGCATTTCAGAGTACCACATGTTTTTCAGAGAGGCATGCGCTAGCTCATCACAGGAAAAGGGTTCTGCTACTCATGCAGCTCACAAAGAGAGGCAACTTATACTGTCCTGCATCACTCACAGACCACACAACATGGACTGCAGCTAGGGTTGCCACCTGTCCGGTTTTGACCCGGACAGCCCGGGTTTTGACACATGTGCCCGGGTTTCAACCCGCTCGAAACCCGGACACATATTCAACCATCCTCTGGCCCCGGCCGCAACATCTATAGTGGGGCATCCCGATTCCCGTGCCCGCCACCTTCAATCTCACTGTGCTGTGCGACAGTGCGAGTGTGCGAGCCGAGAGCTGGGCAGCGGGAGCGGGCACTCTGTTATTTCCTGAATATGTCATGTGCCGTGCGGGCGGCGTTTTGAAAAGGTTTGTGATTGGCCTGGCGGACTGGTCAAATGTGGAGGCGGGGCTGGACTGTGGGTGATCGTGGCCGCCCGGAGTCCCGCCTCCCTGCCTGGCGCGCGCTGTCTCCTGGCTGAGGTGAGGTCTCTCTGTCATCTGCTCTACCACCCGCCTGTCTGTCAGCCACCCCTTGTCCGATACCCCCCCCCTGTCAGATACCCCCTGCCCCGTCAGATACCCCCCCTGTCAGATACCCCCTGCCCCGTCAGATACCCCCTGCCCCGTCAGATACCCCCCTTCCCTGTCAGATACCCCCCCTGTCAGATACTCCCTTCCCTTCTGTCAGCTACCCCCTCCCCTCCGTCAGCTACCCCCCCCTCCGTCACCTACCCCCCCTCCGTCACCTACCCCCCTTCCCTCCGTCACCTACCCCCCCCCCTCCTCTGTCAGCTACCCCCTCCCCTCCTCTGTCAGCTACCCCCTTCCCTCTGTCAGCTACCCCCTTCCCTCTGTCAGCTACCCCCCTTCCCTCTGTGAGCTACCCCCTGCCCTCTGTCAGCTACCCCCCTTCCCTCTGTCAGCTACCCCCTGCCCTCTGTCAGCTACCCCCCCCCCCCGTCAGATACCCCCTCCTTTGTCAGCTACCCCTCCCCTCCATCAGCTACCCCCTCCCCTCCGTCAGCTACCCCCCTCCCCCGTCAGATACCCCCTCCTTTGTCAGCTACCCCTCCCCTCCGTCAGCTACCCTCCTCCCCTCTGTCAGCTGCTCCCCCCTCCCCTCCATCAGCTCCCCCCTCCCCTCCGTCAGCTCCCCCCTGTCCTCCGTCAGCTACCCCCCCTCCTCTGTCAGCTACCCCCTCCCCTCTGTCAGCTACCCCCTCCCCTCTGTCAGCTACCCCCCTCCTCTGTCAGCTACCCCCTCCCCTCTGTCAGCTCCCCCCTGCCCTCTGTCAGCTCCCCCCCCTCATCTGTCAGCTACCCCCTCCCCTCTGTCAGCTACCCCCCTTCCCTCTGTCAGCTACCCCCCTTTTCTCTGTCAGCTACCCCCCTCCCCCGTCAGATACCCCCTCCTTTGTCAGCTACCCCTCCCCTCCGTCAGCTACCCCCCTCCCCTCCGTCAGCTACTACCCCTTCCCCTCCGTCAGCTACCCCCTCCCCTCCGTCAGCTCCCCCCTGTCCTCCGTCAGCTACCCCCCTCCTCTGTCAGCTACCCCCTCCCCCCTCTGTCAGCTACCCCCTCCCCTCTGCCCTCTGTCAGCTACCCCCCCCTCCCCTCTGTCAGCTACCCCCTCCCCTCTGCCCTCTGTCAGCTACCCCCCTGCCCTCTGTCAGCTCCCCCCTGCCCTCTGTCAGCTACCCCCCCCCCTCTGTCAGCTACCCCCTCCTCTGTCAGCTACCCCCTCCTCTGTCAGCTACCCCCTCCTTTGTCAGCTACCCCCTCCTTTGTCAGCTACCCCCTCCTTTGTCAGCTACCCCCTCCCCTCAGTCAGCTACCCCCTCCCCTCAGTTAGCTACCCCCTCCCCTCAGTCAGCTACCCCCTCCCCTCAGTCAGCTCCCCCCTCCCCTCTGTCAGCTCCCCCCTCCGTCAGCTCCTCCCTCCCCTCTGTCAGCTACCCCCTCCTCTCCGTCAGCTACCCCCCTCCCCTCTGTCAGCTACCCCCCTGCCCTCTTTCAGCTCCCCCCTCCCCTCTGTCAGCTACCCCCTCCTCTCTGTCAGCTACCCCCCCTCCTCTGTCAGCTACCCCCCTCCCCTCTGTCAGCTACCCCCCTGCCCTCTGTCAGCTCCCCCCTCCACTCTGTCAGCTACCCCCCCCTCCTCTGTCAGCTACCCCCTCCCCTGTCAGCTACCCCCCTCCCCTCAGTCAGCTACCCCCTCCCCTGTCAGCTACCCCCCTCCCCTCAGTCAGCTACCCCCCTCCCCTCAGTCAGCTACCCCCTCCCCTCAGTCAGCTACCCCCTCCCCTCAGTCAGCTACCCCCTCCCCTCGGTCAGCTACCCCCTTCCCTGTCAGCTAGCCCCTCCCCTCTGTCAGCTAGCCCCTCCCCCCTGTCAGCTACCCCCTCCCCTCTGTCAGCTACCCCCCTTCCCTGTCAGCTACCCCCCTTCCCTGTCAGCTACCCCCCTTCCCTGTCAGCTAGCCCCTCCCCTCTGTCAGCTACCCCCTCCCCTCTGTCAGCTACCCCCCTGCTCTCTGTCAGCTACCCCCCTGCTCTCTGTCAGCTACCCCCCTCCCCTCTGTCAGCTACCCCCTGCCCTCAGTCAGCTACCCCCTGCCCTCAGTCAGCTACCCCCTGCCCTCAGTCAGCTACCCCCTGCCCTCAGTCAGCTACCCCCTGCCCTCAGTCAGCTACCCCCTCCCCTCAGTCAGCTACCCCCTCCCCTCTGTCAGCTACCCCCCTTCCCTGTCAGCTAGCCCCTCCCCTCTGTCAGCTACCCCCTCTGTCAGCTACCCCCTCCCCTCTGTCAGCTACCCCCCTTCCCTGTCAGCTACCCCCCTTCCCTGTCAGCTAGCCCCTCCCCCCTGTCAGCTAGCCCCTCCCCCCTGTCAGCTACCCCCTCCCCTCTGTCAGCTACCCCCCTGCTCTCTGTCAGCTACCCCCCTCCCCTCTGTCAGCTACCCCCCTCCCCTCTGTCAGCTACCCCCTGCCCTCTGTCAGCTACCCCCTCCCCTCTGTCAGCTACCCCCTCCCCTCTGTCAGCTACCCCCTCCCCTCTGTCAGCTACCCCCCTCCTCTCTGTCAGCTACCCCCCTCCCCTCTGTCAGCTACCCCCCTCCCCTCTGTCAGCTACCCCCCTCCCCTCTGTCAGCTACCCCCCTCTCCTCTGTCAGCTACCCCCCTCCCCTCTGTCAGCTACCCCCCTCCCCTCTGTCAGCTACCCCCTCCCCTCTGTCAGCTACCCCCTCCCCTCTGTCAGCTACCCCCCCCCTCCGTCACCTACCCCCCCCCCCCCCCTCCGTCACCTACCCCCCTCCCCTCCTCTGTCAGCTACCCCCACCCTCTCTGTCAGCTACCACCCTCTGTCAACTACCCCCTTCCCTCTGTCAACTACCCCCTTCCCTCTGTCAGCTACCCCCAAACAGCACGCATTCCCCCCTTCTTCCCCCGCTTGAGGGCCTTGGGACTGGTGTCCTAGCAACCAGGGACGCTTTTGCAGGCGAAAGCATGGTATTACAGACTCCGCTCTACTGACATCATCTTCTGCTCAACTGACGCCGTCCACTGCTCCACTGGATGACAGTGTGCACTTTTAAGGTAGGCTTGTTCCATATTTGAACTGACATTTCTTTTATTAATTAAATCATATTTCATGGGTACACAAATGCTTTTGTTTTGTTTAATCATGCCCCTTTAAGTCCCCCTACTGTTAATGCAATTTGTCCACAGCCACTGTTCACTGTAGCACACCTCATTACTACTCTCTTTTGGTAACCTAAAAGGTGTCCCAGGTATTTTACAATCCTATAGCGTGTACTACAAAAAAATTGCCGTGCGCCGCAAAAGTGTTCGGGTTTGGCTTGAAGAAAAGGTGGCAACCCTAACTGCAGCATCAAGAATAAAAGCCATTGTTTAATTGTTGAACTGTGTCTGTGATTTCTACAGCAGGGGTGGAAGGAGCGGGGGTTAAACTAGCCATACTGTATGAACTATTAGCAGCCCCCAAGGGAGTAGTGTGCTTCACCTTAAAAACAACAAATTTTCAAAATCCAATTGTCATTGGGACAGAAAGTGAGGTGTTCGGCTCATCCCTAGTACAGTGTAGCATGACTGAGTAATTGCCATTCAAAGTGTGACAGCGCTGAAAGCTGATAATTGGTCTGGGTAGGAAAGGGGTGAAAGTGCCTGGTATTGAAGTGGTCCTTCCCAAAATATACTGACCCAAACCTTGATCTATGTATTTTTTCTTTATTTTATATTATAGGTGTGTGTGTATATATATATACAGGTGAATGGGGCGCGGTGTGTTGTGGGAACTGTGTCCCACAACACACCGCGTTCCCCATTCACAAATAAGACTCGCGCATGCGCAGTAGGCCGCGCGAAGCCGCTGCCCTTACTGAGGATGGCGGCGCTGGATCCGGGACGCCGAGGGACATCTCGGCCTCCACGAACGGCAGGGCGGGCGCCCTGGGAGGGTAAGTGTGCTTATTAAAAGTCAGCAGCGACTTTTTTTTTAGCTGCTGACTTTTAATTTTTATTTTTTTAAGCTGAAACACCCCTTTAAGTACTGTCAACTAAACTTATTCTTGTCTGACTCATTAGACTTTTCATGTTTTCACCTTTTGTTTTGAACAGTGGCGGCTCGTCCATAGGGGGCGCCCGGGCGCCGCACCCCCCTCTCCCCAGGCAGTCAAAAAAAATAAAAAATGATTTAACCACTTCGCATCCCGCCCATAGTCATATGACGTCCTCCCATTCCCGGCCGCCTAGGGGGCGCGTGGCCGCGATGTCCGCCGGGCACCCTTGATTGCCCGTGAAAACAGCGGGGCCATGCGGGACCGTGGAGCTGTGTGTGTAAACACACAGCTCCACGTCCTGTCAGTGGCGAGGAGACCGATCATGTGATCCCAGTACGGAGGAACACATGATCAGTCTCCTCCCCTTGTGAGTCCCCTCCCCCCACAGTTAGAATCACTACCTTAGGGAACACATTAACCCCTGCAGCGCCCCCTAGTGTTAACCCCTTCTCTGCCAGTCACATTTACACAGTAATCACTGCAATTTTATTGCAACGATCGCTGTGTAAGTGTGAATGGTCCCAAAAATGTGTCAAAAGTGTCCGAAGTGTCCGCCGCAATGTCGCAGTCATGAAAAAAATAAATTAAAAAAATTAAAAATCGCAGATCACCGCCATTACTCGTAAAAAAAAAAAAAAAAATGCAATAAATCTATCCCCTATTTTGTAGACTATAACTTTTGCGCAAACCGATCAATATACGCTTATTGCAATTTTTTTTTTTTTTTTACCAAAAATATGTAGAATATGTATCGGCCTAAACTGAGTAAAAAAATAGTTTTTTTTTTTTTAAATGGGATATTTATTATAGCAAAAAGTAAAAAAAATATTGTTTTTTTTTTTTTTCAAAATTGTCGCTCTTCTTTTGTTTATAGCGCAAAAAATAAAAACCGCAGAGGTGATCAAATACCACCAAAAGAAAGCTCTATTTGTGGGAAAAAAAGGACGCCAATTTCGTTTGGGTGCAACGTCGCACGACCACGCAATAGTTAGTTAAAGCGACGCAGTGCCGAATCGCAAAAAGTGCTCTGGTAAGGAAGGGGGTAAAATCGCTCGGTGCTGAAGTGGTTAATCATGTCCCTTTAAATTTATTTATTTCTTTTTTAAACGTCCTTACAAGCACTGTGTCCCAGCGCCGGGCGCAGTGCAATATGGGAAACGCCACGTCAATGCAATCACGAGATTGCAGACGAGGCATTTCATTTGCCCCAACAAACTCGCTCTGTGGCGCTGTTGATCGCGCCACAGCTTCCGGCGCGATAGACCGGCCGGGCGAGTGAATTGAGCAGCGCTACCGGAAGTGACGTCGGCACCTCGGCTCAGTGCAGCGTCCCGCCTGAGCACATCGGAGGCTCATGCTCAGGATTTCGTTTAACGAGAGATTCACGGTGCCTGAAGGACAGTATGATCCAACATATGTCCAGCTCCGGCTGACTGTTGCGTCTCTACATTCCGCCTGGTGAAACTGTCATTACATCATGCTGTCGGAAGGAAACTGACTCACACGTGTGAGTGAGAAAGTTATGGGAAGGCATCGCAGACGTTCTTACATTCATGTGACTACTCGTGCTTTACCACAGCGGAAACCCCCCTCATCTTTGGTCATTGTAGAGTTGGACTGTTATCATCCCCACATCCATCTGTATACGACTACCTAGCAGAGGTACTACACCATAGAACACTTTTGTTGATTCCACCTACTTTCCATCTTCAAAAATTCAGTGCAATGGGTCCGAAAAATCACAGCTCACCTTCTTGCTGCATAAGAGTGGAGGATAACTTTATTTTTAGCTTTGTGATGAATTGGGCCACGCTGGTGGCGGAACATTCCACCTAAATCCAAAGCCGTCTGCATCCAAAGAGGAGTCGCTGCAGAGCATTGCATCCAAAGAGGAGTCGCTGCAGAGCATTGCATCCAAAGAGGAGTCGCTGCAGAGCATTGCATCCAAAGAGGAGTCGCTGCAGAGCATTGCATCCAAAGAGGAGTCGCTGCAGAGCATTGCATCCAAAGAGGAGTCGCTGCAGAGCATTGCATCCAAAGAGGAGTCGCTGCAGAGCATTGCATCCAAAGAGGAGTCGCTGCAGAGCATTGCATCCAAACAGGAGTAGCTGCAGAGCATTGCATCTAAAGAAACATTTTCAATAGAGCATTGCATCCGAAGGTAATCCACTTCTTAGCATTGAATATAATAAGCTGCTGCAGAGCATTGTGTCTACAGGAAAAATAATTGCAGTGCATTTTATAGAAATATAAATCTCTGCAGAGCATTACGTGCAAAGATAAAATCCCTGCAGAGCATTATGCCTAAAGTAAAAATCACTGCAGAGCATTGTGTAAAGAAATCACTGCAAAGCAGCCACTGTTTAGCACTGTATAAAGACAAGCTGCTGCAGAGTATTACATCTAAAGCTATATCATTGCAGGGCATTGAATCTGAAGGTACCCCACTGCTTGATGTTTTATATCACAGCAAACTTCTGCAGACTCTTACACATAGAAAATTATTGCAGAGCGTTGCACCTGGAAGTATTCCTCTGCTTAGAACAGCATGTAACAACAAGCTTCTGCAGACTATCGCATAGAAGGTAAAACAGGATTGCAGAGCGTTGCTTCTAGAAGTATACTTCTGCTTAGCGTGGCATATAACATCAAGTTGCTGCAGAGTACTGCATCTAAAGAGAAACCTCTGTAGAGCATTGCATCTAAAGAGAAACCTCTGCAGTGCATTGCATCTAAAGAGAAACCTCTGCAGTGCATTGCATCTAAAGAGAAACCTCTGCAGTGCATTGCATCTAAAGAGAAACCTCTGCAGTGCATTGCATCTAAAGAGAAACCTCTGCAGTGCATTGCATCTAAAGAGAAACCTCTGCAGTGCATTGCATCTAAAGAGAAACCTCTGCAGTGCATTGCATCTAAAGAGAAACCTCTACAGAGCATTGCACCTAAAGAAAAGGTTATGCAGAGCATTGCAGGTATGGCAAATCTGCAGTTTAGCTTTGTATATAATAAGTTGTGGCTTCTACAGAAAAATAATTGCAAAGCATTTTGTATAAAGAAAAATCTCTGCAGAGCATTACGTCCAAAGAAAAAAAAAATCACTGCAGAGCAGCCACTGTTTAGCATTGTATAAAAACAAGCTGCTGCAGAGTATTACATGCAAGTTAAAAAATGATTGGAGAGCATTGCATCTAGAAGTGTCCTCTGCTTAGCACAACATATAACAGAGTACTGCATATAAAGAGAAATCCCTGCAGAGCATTGCATCTAAAGAAGAAAATTCTGCAGAGCATTGTTTCTAAAGCTAATCTGCAGCGTAGCACTGTATATAACAAGCTTCTGCAGAGCGTTGCATCTAAAGAGAAATTACTGCAGAGCATTGCATCTAAAGAAAAAAGTTCTGCAGAGCATTGTTTCTCTGTGGCTTAGCACTGTATATAACAAGCTTCTGCAGAGCGTTGTATCTAAATAGAAATCACTGCAGAGCATTGCATCTAAAGAAAAAAAGTTCTGCAGAGCATTGTTTCTCTGTGGCTTAGCACTGTATATAACAAGCTGCTGCAGAGTGTTGCAGCTACAGAAAATAAAAAGTGCAGAGCCCGGTGTATAATGTGCAGCCTGGTATATGATGTGCCGAGTCCTGTGTATAATGTGCAGCCTGGTATATGATGTGCCGAGTCCTGTGTATAATGTGCAGCCTGGTATATGATGTGCCGAGTCCTGTGTATAATGTGCAGCCTGGTATATGATGTGCCGAGTCCTGTGTATAATGTGCAGCCTGGTATATGATGTGCCGAGTCCTGTGTATAATGTGCAGCCTGGTATATGATGTGCCGAGTCCTGTGTATAATGTGCAGCCTGGTATATGATGTGCCGAGTCCTGTGTATAATGTGCAGCCTGGTATATGATGTGCCGAGTCCTGTGTATAATGTGCAGCCTGGTATATGATGTGCCGAGTCCTGTGTATAATGTGCAGCCTGGTATATGATGTGCCGAGTCCTGTGTATAATGTGCAGCCTGGTATATGATGTGGATTATATAAGGGGTGTGGCTTATGAGATGTGGGAGGGACCAAACATGAAGGGGTGGGGTCTTGTGCCCCCCCCCCCATCCTAAAACTTCACCAGCCGCCACTGGTTTTAAGTAACACCTACTCAATTTTGTTCAGTTTATAGACCATATGTTTAACCACTTGCCGACCGCCGCATGTACATATACGTTGGCAGAATGGCACCGACAGGCATATGGGCGTACAGGTACGTCCCTTTAAATTTGCCGCCGTGCCATTCGCGCGCGTGTGTGTGCCCCTCGCAAGCTCCGTGAGTCGGGTCGGGTCGGGGGTCCCGTGGACTTGATTGCTGCAGGGATACCTGCGATTGCCTCACGGAGATGCTGAAGTAAACAAGCATCTCCCCATTCTGCCTAGTGACACTGTCACTGATCAGGTCTCCCTGTAATCGGGAGAGCTGATCAGTGTAGTGTAACACACAGCCCCTCCCCCTGACAGATAGAAACACATCCCTAGCACACACTTAACCCCTCCCACCCCCTAGTGGTTAACCCCTTCACTGCCAGTGTCATTTTTACAGTAATCAGTGCAATTTAATCGCACCGATCGCTGTAAAAATGACAATGGTCCCAAAAATGTGTCAAAATTGTCCGATGTGTCCGCCATAATGTCGCAGTCACAATATAAAAAATATAAATATAATAAAAATATTAAAAAAATAAATAAATAAAAATCGCTGATCATTACTAGTAAATAAAAAATTATTAATAAAAATGCCATAAAACTATCCCCTATTTTGTAAACGCTATAACTTTTGCGCAAACCAATCAATAATTGCTTATTGCGATTTTTTTATTTTATTTTTATTTTTTTAACCAAAAATATGTAGAAGAATACGTATGGGCCTAAACTGAGCAAAAAAAAAAACAATTTTTTTTATACATTTTTGGGGGATTTTTATTATAGCAAAAAGTAAAAAATAATGCGTTTTTTTTTTTTCCAAAATTGTCGCTCTTTTTGTTTATAGCACAAAAAAAAAAAAACCCGCAGAGGTGATCAAATACCACCAAAAGAAAGCTCTATTTGTGGGGGAAAAAAAGACATAAATTTTGTTTGGGAGCCACGTCGCAGGACCGCGCAATTGTCAGTTAAATCGACCCAGAGCAGAATCGCAAAAAAATGGTCTGGTCTTAAGCCAGCAAAATGGTCCGGTCTGAAAGTGGTTAAGTTAGGGATACATACATTAATGTATTTATTTATTTCAGGTATAGCACCGTCAACTTACACAGCTCTTTACATCAGTCCCTGCCCTCACAGAGCTTACAATCTAAGATCCCAAACGCCCATTCGTACATTCATATACTGGAGCCAATTACTCTACCAGCATGTCTCTGTAGTGTGGGAAGAAACCCAGAGGAAACTCACACAGACACAGGGAGAACATGCAAACTCCATGCAGGTAGTGTCATGGTCAGGATTTGACCCAGTGACCCTTTTGCTTCTAGACGAACGTGCTAATCACTCCACCACTGTGCCACCCTATTACTTGTCTGGAACCAAAGTTTTAAGTCATATTAACTTATTTATTCTTGTAACTTACTAAATTTTTTTAAGTTGGTAAAACTTATTTTCAAATTGTATTTGATAAATGTTTAGAAGGTTTTTATAATAACAATAATAAAAAAAAAAAACATTATTGTAAGGAATAGTCTCATGAAACAGGCATTCAAAACAAATTAACATTTATTAAGTTAAAGTGATTCTAATGCCGCGTACACACGATCAGACTTTCTGGCGGACTTGGTCCGCCGGACAATCCGCCTGTGTGTGCGCTCCGGCGGACTTTTTCTTTCCAAAAGTCCGGTGGACTTAGAAAGAAGTTTTGACTCAAAATTATCCGATGGACTCGGCAGTCCGGCGGACAATCTGGCCGTCTGTGTGCTAGTCCGCGGGACTTTTGAAATGAACGGACTTGCCCACACACGGAGTAAAGTCCGTTCATTTAGAATGTGACTCCAAGTAGACGGGACTAGCGAAGGAAGTCAATACCGCTGCCTCGATCGACACCTTGCTAGCCCCGTCACCTGGTATGGATTTAAAGGGGAATCCCTACGCCGAAAAAAATGGTGTGGGGGTCCTCCCCAAATCCATATCAGACCCTCATCCCCCTTTAATATGGGGGTCCTCAGATACCGGCCCCCCACTATATGTGAATGGGTAGGGGTACGATGTACCCCTACCCATTCACCTGGTAAAAAAAATGTAAATAAAAAAAACAACAACACAAGTTTTTAAAATACTTTATCTTGGGGGGGTCTTCTCGCCGGACTCCTCCGCTATCTTCTGCTAGCTCTTTTACTAGTGGAGGAGCCCGGCTTTCTTCTTCGTCGTCCGGGGGTATTCTTCCGACTTTAGCCCCATACACACGGTCGGATTTTCCGATGGATTCTGTCCTATCGGACAATGTTGTCGGAAATTCCGACCGTGTGTAGGCACCATCGGACAGTTTCCATCGGATTGTCCAACGGACAAAGTCCTATCTCCTGCTCTATAAATATTCCGACAACAAAGTCCGATCACACCAATTCCGATCGTGTGTAGCGAATTCCGACGGACAAAGTGCCACGCATGCTCAGATCACATTACAAGACCAAAGCTATTGGCTACTAGCCTCTACGTAGTTCCGTCGTAGGCAACAAACGTCACCACGTTCAGAATGATCGGATTTTCCGACAACTTTGTCCGACCGTGTGTATGCAACACCAGTGTCGGACTAAATCCGACCGTGTGTATGGGGCTTTAGGGTGTCTTGTCCCACTCTTCGGTTCTTCTTGCCGGGCCTCCGCTTTCTTCTTCCAGCTCTCTTACTAGCGTTGGTGTGGTCTTCTGTCGCCGCCAGAAAAGTCCGCACGTTCGGAAAGTCTGGCGGACCTCCGCTGGAAACAGACAGCGTGTCCCCACCGGTCAAGTTCCAGGGCTCAGGTAAGTAAAATGGGGGGCTGAGGGGCATGGGATGCATTTAGTTAAAAAAAACACGAAGGTTTAGAACCCCTTTAAGTCTTACAAATGTAATATTATTAAAGCAGTATCAAATATAAATGTAATCATCTTTAATTTAAAAAAAGGTCTCTTTCTCAGCTAACAAATCAAAGCGAAGCACACACATGTAACATAAAGTTTATCTGTAAAGAACATAGAACAGAAAATGTATTCACTTTTTTTTAAGCCTTTCAGGAAATTAATTTGGATTTTAAGCCCAGGTTCACACTAGAGTGATAACAGGGGGGAACAGCGGCGCTAGATATGGTGATAACATAAAATGATATAGCAACTGGAATATAGGTATACATACAATGTGTGTGTGTGTGTGTGTGTGTGTGTGTGTGTGTGTGTATGAATAAGCACACATAATATTAAAACATTTGTTTAACCACTTCAGCCCCGGACCAATTGGCAGCCAAAGGACCAGGCCCCTTTTTGCAATTCGGCACTGCGTCGCTTTAACTAACAATTGCGCGGTCATGCGACGTGGCTCCAAAACAAAATTGGCGTCCTTTTTTTCCCACAAATAGAGCTTTCTTTTGGTGGTATTTGATCGCCCCTGCGGTTTTTATTTTTTGCGCTATAAACAAAAATAGAGCGACAATTTTGAAAAAAATGCAATATTTTTTACTTTTTGCTATAATAAATATCCCCAAAAAATATATAAAAAAAACATTTTTTTTTTTTCCTCAGTTTAGGCCGATACGTATTCTTCTACATATTTTTGGTAAAAAAAATCGCAATTAGCGATTATTGATTAGTTTGCGCAAAAGTTATAGCGTTTACAAAATAGGGGATAGTTTTATAGCATTTTTATTAATTTTTTTTTTTTATTAGTAATGGCGGCGATCAGCGATTTTTTTATTGTGACTGTGACATTTTGGCGGACACATCGGACATTTTTGACACATTTTTGGGACATTTGTCATTTATACAGAAATCAGTGCTATTTAAATAGCACTGATTCCTATGTAAATGACAGTTGTAGTTAGGGGGTTAACCACAAGGGGGCGGGGAGGAGTCAGTGTGACGTGATGTGTTGTGTTTACTGTAGGGGGGCGTGGCTGTACGTCTGACGTCATTGATCGGCGTTCCCGATGACAGGGAACCGCCGATCACTGACAGTCAGTGTAGGAAGCGCGGGGAGAGGTTTGTTTACATAGACCTCTCCCCGTTCTTCCGCTCCGTAACCCGATCGCGGGATACCAGCGGCGATCGGGTCCGCTGGTCCCGCGGCCGGGGTCACGGAGCTCCCGACCGGGTCGCGAGCGCGCCGCTAGCGGCGCGCGCGCGACCCACGGGCAGGCACATGCACGATCACGTACAGGTACGTGATTCTGCCTGCCCGTGCCATTCTGCTGACGTATATATGCAGTGGCCGGTTGGGAAGCGGTTAACTAGTAGCCGACCGCCCACTGTCAAAAGACGGCGAAGCGCTGCGGCCGTTGTGGCAGGCTGCCGTCATATGACGGCGCGCACATTTTGGCCACTAGGGGGCGCGCGCGCTGGGGACCCCGATGCGCGTGCCCGGCGGCCGCGATGGCCGCCGGGCACCCGTGATTGCCCAGTAACTGAGCAGGACGTGGATCTGTGTATGTAAACACACAGATCCACGTCCTGTCAGAGGAGAGGAGACCGATGGTGTGTCCTTTGTACATAGGGACACTGATCGGTCCCCTCCCCCAGTCAGTCCCCTCCCCCCACAGTTAGAATCACTAACATAGGGAACATATTAACCCCTGCAGCGCCCCCTAGTGTTAACCCCTTCCCTGCCAGTCACATTTATACAGTAATCAATGCATTTTTATAGCACGGATCGCTGTATAAATGTGAATGGTCCCAGAAATGTGTCAAAAGTGTCCGATATGTCCGCTGCAATGTCGCTGTCACAATAAAAATCGCAGATCGCCGCCATTACTAGTAAAAAAAAAAATAATAATAAAAATGTCATAAATCTATCCCTTATTATGTAGACGCTATAACTTTTGCGCAAACCAATCAATATACGCTTATTGCAATTTTTTTTTTTTTACCAAAAATATGTAGAAGAATACGTATCGACCTAAACTGAGGAAAAAATTTGTTAAAAAATAAATAAAAAAAATTGGATATTTATTATAATAAAAAGTAAAAAATATTATGTTTTTTCAAACTTGTCCCTCTTCTTTTGTTTATAGCGCAAGAAATACCACCAAAATAAAGCTCTATCTGTGGGGAAAAAATGATAAAAATTTTATTTGGGTACAGCGTTGCATGACCGTGCAATTGTCATTCAAAATGCGACAGCGCTGAAAGCTGAAAAATGGCCTGGTCAAGAAGGGGGTGTTCGTGCCTGGTAGGCAAGTGGTTAAAATATAATGTCCATAAATGATCCGAGATCTTGTATGATTAGCACCTGGAGGCAGCTCCCTTAGAGGGAAGCGATGGGCTCTGTGTAGAAATGGGAACCAGACTTAGTGCCGTATAAATCATATATTTAATAAAAGCAAGTAGTAACTCACAGGTTAAATTAGATGAGTTCAGTATGTGGTGAAAATCGCCAGTCCTGGAGTCTTCCCTTTGCAGCCTGGGGCACTGGTGTGATCTTAGAGAGATCCAGAGAATGTTGGGAACCAGGAGGCAGGAAACAAAAAGCAGCTGGTCATGACTTCACACGAACAGGAAATGTGATTATTCACAGTGGCAAGGAATGTGTTTTTTTTTTTTTTTTTTTTTTTTTTTTTTAATGCATTTCGAAGCTACAGCTTCTTCATCAGACCATGATAGGCTGGACAAACCTGGCAGTCTTAAATACAGAGGAAATAGAAACAGATAGATCTGATGGTCTGACCAATAGACAGATTGAGACCGAAGTGAATTTAAATATGAGTAAAAGAGCTTGCTGATTAATAGTTGATGATAATTTTATGACGTTTGAAGAAATCGATAAAATAATTAATTGATTAAATACATAAATATAAATGTATAAATATACCACAGATTTAAAATTAATACATTTTTATGAATAAATTAACTGAAAAATTAATTAAGAAAATTATTATTAAATTATTAGCAATTGGTAATCAATCGATTATTATAAATTATATGAGTTACTAAAATGGTGAACATGGAGAAAGGAAAGGACTCTATGCTAGCTATAATATTAAGGTTATAAGTTATATCATGACCAAAAATACTTCTCAAAAACGATAAATCAAATCTTCAGATAATAAATGGTTAATGGGTAATGATGGTAATACCTACTGAGTACATATGTGTGCACACATATGATCATACATATACACAAAAAAATAAAATGATCAAATACATTTTTAAGTGTAGCTCCATCCAAAAAAAAATCTATTTTTAAGCTTTTTGGAGAACATAGGGAGGGGTTATACCCCTGTAACATTTGTTTTGCTGTCTGTGCACCTGTTCAGAACATTTCACCTCACTTTCCGTCCCAATGACAAATGTTTTTGGAAAAGTGGGGTTTTTATTGAAACAAGGATTGGCAATAAAGCATCAGTAGAGAGGAGATACCTTTTTCCCAAATTAAATCTAACAGGATAGAATTTCCCTTCCTAGGGGTAGATTTCCTCTCACTTCCTGTTTTCTCCTTCCGTTTGCAAGTAGGAGTCGTTTGTAACTTGGATGTTTGAAAGTAGGGGTCCGCCGTATATACTCTGCAGAAATTTGCCCCATTAGTTTTTGGTGTAGCCACAACACTGTAAGCCCTCACAGTTACTCTTGGTGGGCACAGGAATTGGCCCTGCTGTGAATTATTAGATCAAGATTTGTAATTGCATGCACCTGTTGAACAGGGCAGAAAAATTTGGCCTTTGGTGGTGGTAGTGGATGGTGTTGCCACAAGACTAAGCCCTCACAGTTACTCTTGGTGGGCGCAGGAATGGGCCCTGCTGAGAATTATTAGATCAAGATTTGTAATTACATGCCCCTGTTAAACAGGGCTGAAAAATTGGGCCTTTGGTGGTGGACGGTGTTGCCACAAGACTGTAAGCCCTCACAGTTACTCTTGGTGGGTGCAGGAATAGGCCCTGCTGTGAACTATTAGATCAGGATTTGTAATTACACGCCCCTGTTAAACAGGGGCTGAAAAGTTGTGACTTAGGCACTGGTGCTGGTGCCACAACACTGCAAACCCCTCACAGATACTGTACTCTGAGCACAGCAATGAGACCTGTTGCAAAGCATTGCATAAAAAATTGTAATTACACGCCCCTGTTGAACAGGGGCTGAAAAATTGGGCCTTAGCCACTGGTGTAGTGGCACCCAGACAAATTTGTGTTTGTTGCCTTGCCCCTAATACCATGTATATCAGACTTTTGCTGGAACTGATCATACCTTGGGGCTGGGACTAAAAAAGTACCGGTCAGACGCCACCTTCCCCACCGCTCCTTCTGCTACTAACGGAAGCCTCAGCAACTCGTCGTCCAGTTTGTAACCTCCCAGTCTCTGGGAACGCGTTGCACAGACCTTTCTGCAAGCGAGATGTCTCATCCTTTGCTCCCTGAGGTCAACCCTGACCATGGATCAGGTGGCCTTTTCTCCCTCTCCCTCCCTCTCTGCCAGTAATGGTCCCCTCTCCTGGTCCGAAGAATATTGTAACCATGAGGAGTCCTTCCGCCGAAGAATACGGCTTTGCAGGATCAGGGAGGCCATGCAAAGTAAGTTAGCTGAGGCATTAGTTCCGGAAGTCTTCTGGGGTCACTGAGGACGACATGATCCCACCTCCTCCCAGCTACGTACAATATGAGCTTTTGACCCAATGGGCTGTGAAAGGGTAACATCCCTGTCCATGCCTGCTGGAACCATAAGTCAGGGCACAACCGCTGGCCCTGTCCAAGCCGGTAGAGAGCCGGAAATCGCCTTCCTGTGAGAAAAGTTTAAGGGGGCCGAGTCTACCAACTGAAAAGGCAGCAGTTGAAGTGCTAGCAATGGCTAGCATTCAACCGCTGGCATGTGGATGGCTGGGAGTAAACTTCTTTCGACGGTCCAGCAGCTGGGGCAGGGAAATTTTGCCTGGTAGATTGGCTTGTGACACACCCTATTCTACACCTCAAGCGGCTGATGTTTTTGGCCACGCGAGATACGCTTGAGACATATTTGAAAATAGCAGTGGTGCGATCTGATGCACTCGTCTCAAAAAAGGCCCACACCGTGCAGAGCAGCGCCCTGCAAACCGCTGGTCCTCCTCCTCCCTCTCTCTTCAGGCACTCATGTGGAGTCAGTGACCTCATCATCCCCTCCCTCTTCACCACTGGAGCAAACCTGGCAGTAAGCTGCAGCTGTGGAACATGACTGCCAGATTGCTGTCCCTTGAGCATCCCCTCTCTCTGCGCTCACGCTACTACTTCTGCCTTCCTCTAGCTGGGTATCATCATCCGCGAGCCTTCAAAACGATGGGCATCCCTCCTGGAGCATGTACCCAACACTGTGCTTTCGGGGACTCCTCAGAGACAATGGTGGGTCTAGGGAAGGGGTGCCTAAGTACGCGTTGCATCTGATGAGAGGATGATGAGGATGAGGAGGGCTTAGTCATCCATTCTACCAAGCCGTTCGCTTATCCCATGGCCACAATGATTTGTTGTCTCTAGAAACAGAGCCTGCTTGCCCTGTGTTCCCTTGGGACTGTCTGCCTCTCCTTGGCGGGAGTGGGTAGTGTATATTGTGCTGGGAGTCACAAACTAACTCCTGCAGATGGCTGCCTTAGTGACAGCCACAGGGCCTTAACGGGGCCTTCTATGACAACAACTTATGGCAGATAGAGAGGCTGAGGTGGTTTTATGTGTGCGGTACTAACACAGCACACACACACACAGCTTTTGAGTGGATACCCAGTTTCCTCCACCAACCAGTGACCGAGCGACCCACTGAGGCATGACCAGGGAGAAAAAATCACACCAGCACCTGTTAAATAACAGTGCTGATTTCGATCTCCTCGTTCATTCCTCTAGGCGACATGGTATCCAAAGTGACAGTCCAATACGTTTCCTGACGACACAGCCTTTTGAAACGTTCTGCTGGGGGAAATTTATCTGGAATTGATTCAAGGACCCAAACTTTTAGATCTTTGCTTATGATTTTCCAGAAAGTGGCGGGGGGACACTATGTTTAGGGAGACCAGCATCGACAAATCTGAGATGTTCCCCAAATCTGTCTCTAATGGCCCTGATTGTACGTAGCATATAGCATATAGCCCACATATAGCATGCCACAAGGGCAAGCTAGACAGTAAATCACAAACATGGAAGAACAGTTATGGAAGGTGTTGAATGTGTATGTCTTACCATTATGAGCAAAGGATTTTTGACCATTTTTTTATTTGTTTAGGCCTGGAAACCTCTGAGTTCCCTCCATTCTCCTCCCTCTTCTTTACCACAATGTTAGATGCGGTGGGTGGAGATGGGGGGCCCTCTCCCCTATGTTGGTTCACGTACCCCCCGTAGGATACCCTTTTTTCCTGGGTATAGATCCTTATTGGGATATCAGGACATGACTCGGACCTCCTCCCCTTTCGGGGGACGGGGCCTCCGGCATGACCCTTAGTTGTTCTATGAGCTTGGATGGCTTCGGCCACCCTGCTCTGATGGTTACATATTGTACATATCTCTTACGTATGTCTTCTCGCTCCCCTCCCTCTCTTCCCTGTTCTTTCCTTTCTAGTCCTCCCTCTTCAAGGTCAGTCTTGCAACCTCGTCGTCTGCACCGAGTGCACCACCAATCTGCAAACCCAGACCGTCTTCACACCTTCCCATGGCTACACTGCGGGTGAGTACATACAACGTTAGGGGTCTCTGCTCCCCTAATAAACGTAGCAAGTTGTGGGGAGAGCTGAAACGGCTGAAAACCTAAGTGGTCTTCCTCCATGAGACTCACTTCACGCCAAAGTCTCTACCTAAATTGCCTACCCATCTTTTTAACCAATGGTTCATCAGC
Organism: Lithobates sylvaticus; assembly: GCA_028564925.1. Classification (NCBI taxonomy): domain Eukaryota; kingdom Metazoa; phylum Chordata; class Amphibia; order Anura; family Ranidae; genus Lithobates; species Lithobates sylvaticus. The sequence continues at coordinate 24,691,213 of CM053029.1, forward strand.
ACTTCTCCGACACCTAAATCTAAGGGGACAGCCATAGCCATACATAAAAGACATGCTCCTTTCAACCCTCCGACCACAAGGTAGACCCCCTAGCCAGGTACGTCTTCTTGAAGGGTAGTATCGCTGGCCAGATATATACGTTTGCGACAATCTATGCCCCTAATACCGACCAACTTACCTTCATTGATAATACTTTAGATCGCTTAGCAGATTTTAGAGAGAGCTTCCTGATCTTAGGAGGCGACTTTAACGTAAGCCCCGACCCCTCGCTGGACACGTCCCATGCGAGACCCCCACATACCTATGCATTCCTTAAACACTTCCGCAAGACCATCCAATCCTAACTTTTGGTCGACGGCTGGCGGACACTTCACCCCTCGGACCGTGACTTCAGCTACTATTCTAACGTACATGATGTATATACACGCATCGACCACATTTATGTAGACCATAATATTCTGGAGCTCCTTCAGTCTGCGTCCATCGACACCATTTCTATTTCAGACCACGCTCCAGTAACAGTAGCCTTCACTCTGCCCTTGGGCATGCAGAGGGCCTGGACATGGAGGCTCAATGATAATTTACTAGATGACGTGGTCACAGTGAAGGAGGTCCCAGACACCCTAATCAACTACTTTAGGGAAAACCCAGTCGACGAGGGGTGAAGGGGTGATCTGGGGAGCCCATGAGGCTGGGGTCAGAGGGGCACTGATCTCTCAAGGATTCAGGCTTAAAAAGGAGCATCGAGCTGACTTCTTGAGAGTACACTCTGATCTTCAGAAGGCTGAACTCCGGCATAAAGCTAGTGTTCAGAGGCACTGAAAGACATGACAGAGCTGCGAGAACTGTTTTTGTGTCTGCTTGATCGCCAAACCCGCAAACAGTTTTGCTTTATGGCACATAAATATTATGAACACGGAAATAAATGCGAACGGATGCTGTCTCATGCTCCCTGGAAACGACACGCACAAACTTACATACATAAACTACACACTGCTGCAGGGGTCCAGAAAGTACAATCTTCTAAAATCGCAGTGGGGTTCTGAGATTATTACACCACACTATATAATTTGGACTCAGCCCTCCCCCCTGCGTCACGAGAAGCTAGACAGCGAGCGACCCAAGACTACTTAATGGCAGCTGGCCTACCAGCGCTTACAGACGAACAATCCTCAGCCCTAGACCTCCCTATCACTACAGCCGAGCTTGACGCCACGGTGGATTCCTTGCCCAATGGGAAGAGCCCTGGCCCCCTGACGGGTTTACTAAGGCATATTACAAAGCCTTTCTATCCCAGCTAGCAACCCCCATGTGCAACTACTTCAATTCAATAACAGGAGGTGGAGACATCCCCCTCAGAGGCCCTCTTGGCCCACATTACTGTGATCCCAAAGGAGGCAAGGACCCCACCATCCCTCAGAGCTATCGCCCCATCTCCCTCCTTAATTTGGACATAAAGATTTTAGCGAAAATATTAGCGAATAGACTTAAACACCTTATTCCCGAAATTGTCCACCCGGACCAAACGGGCTTCATAACAGGCAGAGAGACTAGGGATAATTCCTTCAGGGCGGTACACCCTATACATTAGACTCGTAACTGCCCGGATCCACAACCCTATATTAGCGACGTATGTGGAAAAAGCCTTTGAACGTGTAGACTGGTCCTACCTAACAGGAGTGCTCCGGTCATTACGGTTAGGCACGCGAATGATGGCTGCAATTGCGGCTTTATTCTCCACACCCTGCGCCCAGGTCAAGGTAAATGGGACCCTCTCGACCCGATTCCCCATCAGAAACAGCACTAGACAGGGGTGTCTTCTCTCACCCCTCTTGTTCGCCCTAGTGCTGGAGCCACTTCTCCGCACAGTGCGAGGTAGCCCTGACATCAAAGGCCTTCGAGTAGGTAATACAGAACACAAACTCTCGGCATATGCCGATGATGTACTGTTCCACCTCTCGGACCCCCTGCTCTCCTTGCCCAATCTGATGAAAGAACTGATGCTTTTTGGATCTCTCTCCAATGTTAAAATAAATCTCTCAAAGTCTGAAATTCTCCCCATCTGCCTGGCCCCTCACATGGCCACGACCCTTAAGGTCTGCCCCTTTGTTTGGACTACATCGTCACTGCGATACTTGGGAGTACAACTTACTGACCTATTTGACACCCTATATGCTGCTAACTATCCCCCATTGTTTAAAAGGGACCTCTCACAATGGTCACAGACTGCCTTTACGTGGCTAGGTCGGGTGAACATAATAAAAACGAATGTCCTACCCTGCATACTTTTCTATCTACAGATGCTACCGATCCCCTTACCCAGACTCTTTTTAGATCGTCTATCCAGCCTGCTATCTGACTTTATCTGGAACGCACGTAAACCCAGGATAGCTTTGCGGGCATAGCCCTTCAGAAGATACTCGATTGGCGTTTCCATACTCATACGAAACTCTGGGTACCTCTAGAGCAGGGGTGCCCAACCTTTTGAAGAGCGAGGGCCACTTAAGCGACTTGGTAACCGGTCGTGGGCCACAATGAGCGGAGCGGGTGGATGGCATGTCCGTGTCCACTCTGCATTTTGAGAGCGGACACGGAGGCAGCCCACAATACTTTTTAGTGGATTGTATTGGAGGTAGAACACAAATCGTTTTATGTCTGCCACTACTTAGAGGTGAATGGAGGGTCCAATTGGTTGGACTGTTGGACTGACCGTGTGTAAGGGGCCCAAGGCTGCTTTCACACTGATGCGCTGCGGTTTACCCACACCACGTGTGCAACGCAGTGTACCTTTTGGCTTTCCTGCAGTTTGCAATAGACTTCTATTAGAATCTGCAGGTTTGGTGCACTTTCAGAAAGCTCACCAAACTCGCAGGTAATAATAGAAGTTTATGGCTCAGTGCAGGTAACCCGCAGGTAAACTACTCTGCACCTGCGGATCAGTTTGAAAGCAGCCCAGTAACCACTGCAGGAAAGATATGCCCATATATACACTGTGATTTTAGTAATAAACTGACCTTTAATAACAGTATTCTTTCTATTCTATCCCAGAGAAGGAGGTCGCGGGCCACATCAGTGGGCTCCACTGGCCACTGGTTGGGCACCCCTGCTCTAGAGAAATGTCTAGCAAGAAACTTGTCCTATGCGCCTTGGCTGCCTCGGGAACATAGGGGGCTATCAGAGACGACCTCCCCCCCTGACGGCTCATGTGCTGTCAGTCTGGAGTAGGATAAACCCACTTCTGAAATTAGCCCCCCCTATGTCCCCATTGGCTCCACTGGGTGGTTTCCTATGGTTCCCCCCAGGCGAACATATGACCTTCTTTGAGCCATGGGTAGATGATGGAAATGCTAGTTGTTGCAAACTCATGCAGGACGGCAGACTCCTGAGTTACGAAGCCTTACCAGCAAGAAGACAGGGCCCACGGATGAACTTTTGGAAATATAGACAACTACACCATTTCTTTCAGATACATGGTCACATGATTAGAGACCCCTTGTCCCTCACCCCATTTGAGCACATTTTCATTGCGGAAGAACCAACACCACACCTGGTCTCAGAACTATACCAGCTCCTGGGTTCGGCTGGCCCCCAAACTACACCCGCCTACATCCGGCGGAGGAAAACTGACCTAGGGCTAACATTAACAGAGACGCAGTTGTCCCACCTATACTACCTCACCCACTCATCCTCCATAGACACAAAAAACTTTAAGCTAATATCTTGATGGTACCGGGTGCCTGCAGATCTAGCTTGTATTTACCCTTCCACATCCAAGCTGTGCTGGAGAGGCTGTGGGCACCGAGGAATGTTGATCCACATATGGTGGGAATGCCCCCTGATTAAGACCTTCTGGGAAGACCTACAGGACCAAATAAAAACAGTAACAGGGATAGAGGTCCCCTTTTCCCCAATACACTTTCTCCTGCACGCCCCCCCGATCCCGCTAAGTCTGTACAAAAAAAGTGTGCTGCCCCATCTGCTGAATTCAGCAAAGCGCCTAGTTCCAATCTATTGGAAAACTTCCAGAATTCCCACTCGCGAAGAGTGGTACAGCAGAGTGTGTGCGATTCAGGAGGCTGAGAACTGGGTGGCTACCTGCAAGGGCCTCGAGGACCGATTTCACAGCACCTGGGCGCCCTGGACTGAATATGCTTCAGACCCCAACCAGGTACCCTCTAGCTTAGCTATCACATTACTGGAACTGGCAGATCCCACACTTAAGGCTCTCAGGTTGGCTGGGGCCCAAAGGACAACCACCCCCCCCCCCGGCGGGCTATAGAGACTAATCTCTACCCTCAGAACCCAGTGCTTTGACGTGGTGCGCTCAGAGCGGACACAGACGACACTTCAGTCTAAACTACAGGTAACCTGACCTAACTCCCCTCCACCTTTCCCTCCCTTCCTCTTTCTTTCCTTGACCCCCCTACCCGCCCTCCGATCAGTTTGCTACACAAACTACAAACCTTCTTCTTCCTCTCCTTTTTTCTCCCCCTTTTTCTATTTTTTATTTTTTGTTTAACCACTTGCCGACCGCCCCCTGTATATATACGTCGGCAGAATGGCACGTACAGGCAGAACCACGTACCTGTACGTGCCATTCTTCCGGCGGGTGGGGGGTCCGATCGGACCCCCCCCGGCCGGCGGGGGACGGTCGGGATCGCTTCAGGAGCGATCCGGGATGAGGGGACGGCCAGTGGTTTCTGGCCACCCCCTCGCGATCGCTCCTGGCGAATCAGATGCTTCCTCTGTCTGTGTCAATCAAAACACAGGCAGAGGAAGTGATGTCACGCTCGGTGCGCCGGTCTATGTGACCGGAACGCCGAGCTGTGAACATCTAAAGGTTAGTGCACCAACAGTACACTGACACCAGTACACATAGGCACACAAAACACCCCCCTGGCACCCCCTGATCACCCCCCAGATCACCCCCTCCCCCCCCCATTTTTTTACTTTTTTTACTGATCACTGCATTTAGTGTCAGTGTGACTGTAATAACTGTCAGTGCAGTTAGTTTTAGGTCCAAGGTAGCCCCCCACCCCCCCCCTAATAAAGGTTTAACCCCTTGATTGCCCCCCAGGTAACCCTTTCACCCCCTTTGCCAGTGTCACTAAGCGATCGTTTTTCTGATCGCTGTATTAGTGTCACTGCTGTCGCTAGGTAACCATTTTTTTTTTTTAGGTAACCGCCATGTTTATATAGGTTCATAAATAGGTTTATAGGTCAGGTACCCCCATATTACAACCTAAATAAAGGTTTTAACCCCTTGATTGCCCCTAGAGTTAACCCTTTCACCAGTGATCACTGTATAACTGTCACTGGTGACGCTGGTTAGCCAGTTAGTTATTTCGTTATTTAGGTTCCCCGTCAGGTTTTTATATAGCGTCAGGTACCCCCATATATTACCTAATAAAGGTTTTAACCCCCTGATTGCCCCTAGTTAACCCTTTCACCCCCTTTTGCCAGTGTCACTAAGCGATCGTTTTTCTGATCGCTGCATTAGTGTCGCTAGGTAACCATTTTTTTTTTTTAGGTAACCGCCATGTTTATATAGGTTCATAAATAGGTTTATAGGTCAGGTACCCCCATATTACAACCTAAATAAAGGTTTTAACCCCCTGATTGCCCCTAGAGTTAACCCTTTCACCAGTGATCACTGTATAACTGTCACTGGTGACGCTGGTTAGCCAGTTAGTTATTTCGTTATTTAGGTTCCCCGTCAGGTTTTTATATAGCGTCAGGTACCCCCATATATTACCTAATAAAGGTTTAACCCCCTGATTGCCCCTAGTTAACCCTTTCACCCCCTTTTGCCAGTGTCACTAAGCGATCGTTTTTCTGATCGCTGCATTAGTGTCGCTAGGTAACCAGTTTTTTTTTGTATTACTGTTACGGGTGACGCTGGTTAGTTAGCTTGTTTTTTATACTGTCAGGGCACCCGCCATTTATTACCCAATAACGGTTTTAACCCCCTGATCGCCCGGCGGGTGATATCAATTAGGTTTTAGGGTCAAATAAGGTCTGCGTCGCCCCAGGTTAGTGCCAGTACCGCAAACACCCACGCACAAAGCATACACCTCCCTTAGTGGCACAGTATCTGAACAGATCAATATCTGATCTGATCAGATCTATACTAGCGTCCCAGCAGTTTAGGGTTCCAAAAAAAAACGCATTGTTAGCGGGATCAGCCCAGATACCTGCTAGCACCTGCGTTTTCCCCCTCCGCCCAGCCCAGCCCACCCAAGTGCAGTATCGATCGATCACTGTCACTTACAAAACACTAAGCACACATAACTGCAGCGTTCGCAGAGTCAGGCCTGATCCCTGCGATCGCTAACATTTTTTTTGTGGTAGCGTTTTGATTCAGTCGCTTCAGTCAGGAGCTTTTTTACCTGTGAATCTCAAAAAAATAAAAAAAAATAAAATAGTTGTCGTTTTATTGTTCTCTCTCTCACTCTATTCTCTCTCTATTGTTGCTCTTTTTTTACTCCATTCTATTCTGCAATGTTTTATTATGTTTTATTATGTTTTATTATGTTTTATCATGCTTGCTTTTCAGGTATGTAATTTTGTTTACTGTGTGTTTTAGTGTTGAGCATTTTTTTGTTTTCAGGTGCGCCATTCAGTTGCAACGCGGATTTATTTATCTTGACAGCAACAGCGTTTGCTCCCACGATACATAAAGCCGCGACTCCAACGCTGTAGGAGGTGATTTCACCACCACAGTTAAAAAAAAGAGCATATATGCCGAAGCATGGGGGCAGCAGGGGGGGGAGCGATTGGCTCCTAATGCCACGTACATACGGTCGAAATTCCGACCGTGTGTACACGGCATAACTTTTGCGGGAGGATGCCCCCATGCATCGGCATATATAAATGGTGCATGTATGCCCATCATTAGAAGTGGGTGGATGAAGGGAGGTATTCTAATGGTGGGCATACCCACCAATCAATCTCTTTTTTTCGTTCAGCCAAGAGGCTGCATGAAAAAAAAAAGATTACAATATATGTCCAGTATGTTGCTGGACTTTGAATGGTTATACCAGAATGATGCCTGCAGGTTTAGGTATCATCTTGGTATCATTCTTTTCAGCCAGTGATCGGCTTTCATGTAAAAGCAATTCTAGCGGGTAATTAGCCTCTAGACTGCTTTTACAAGCAGTGGGAGGGAATGTCCCCCCTCCCGGATATAAACCGCGCCATTGGGAAATTGGGAAAGCATTTTATCACACCAATCTTGGTGTGGTCAGATGCTTTGAGGGCAGAGGAAAGATCTAGGGTCTAATAGACCCCAATTTTTTCAAAAAAAGAGTACCTGTCACTGCCTATTGCTATCATAGGGGATATTTACATTCCCTGAGATAACAATAAAAATCATAACAAAGAAAAAAAATGGAAGGAACAGTTTAAAAATAAAATAAAAAAGCTAAATAAATAAAAAAAAAACCAAAAAAAAAAAAAAAAAAGCACCCCTGCCCCCCCTTCTCTTGCGCAAAGGCGTACACAAGCGTTGGTCTGGCGTCATATGTAAACAGCAATTGCACCATGCATGTGAGGTATCACCGCGAAGGTCAGATCGAGGGCAGTAATTTTTTAGCAGTAGACCTCCTCCGTGAATCTAATGTGGTATCATGTAAAGGCTTTTAAAGGCTTTTAAAAATGTATGTAGTTTGTCGCCACTGCGTGTTTGTGCGCAATTTTAAAGCATGTCGTGTTTGGTATCCATGTACTCGGCCTAAGATCATATTTTTATTTCATCAAAAATTTGAGCAATATAGTGTGTTTTAGTGCATTAAAATAAAAAAAGTGTATTTTTTCCACAAAAAATGCGTTTGAAAAATCGCTGCGCAAATACTGTGTGGAAAAAAAAAAATGCAACACCCACCATTTTAATCTGTAGGGCCTTTGCTTTAACAATATATATAGTGTTTGGGGGTTCAACGTAATTTTTTGCAAAAAAAAAATATGTTTTCATGTAAACAAAAAGTGTCAGAAAGGGCTTTGTCTACAAGTGGTTAGAAGAGTGGGTGACGTGTGACATAGGCTTCTAAATGTTGTGCATAAAATGCCAGGACAGTTCAAACCCCCCCCAAATGACCCCATTTTGGAAAGTAGACACCCCAAGCTATTTGATGAGAGCAATGTTGAGCCCATTAAATATTTTTTTTTTTTGTCCCAAGAGATTGAATAATGAAAAAAAAAAAAATATATATATTTTTTTTACAAAAAGTTGTCACTAAATGATATATTGCTCAAACATGTCATGGGCATATGTGGAAATACACCCCAAAATACATTCTGTTGCTTCTCCTGAGTACGGGGATACCACATGTGTGGGACTTTTTGGGAGCCTAGCTGCGTACGGAACCCCAAAAACCAATCACCGCCTTCAGGCTTTCTAAGGGTGTAATTTTTTTATTTCACTTCTCACTGCCAATCACAGTTTCGGAGGCCATGGAATGCCCAGATGGCATAAAACCCCCCAAAATGACCCCATTTTGGAAAGTAGACACCCCAAGCTATTTGCTGAGAGGTATTGTGAGTATTTTGCAGATCTCGCTTTTTGTCACAAAGTTTTGAAAATTGAAAAAAGAAAAAAATTTTTTTTTTTCTTTACTTTCTTCATTTTCAAAAACAAATGAGAGCTGTAAAATACTCACCATGCCTCTCAACAAATAGCTTGGGGTGTCTACTTTCCAAAATGGGGTCATTTGGGGGGGTTTTGTGCTATTTTGGCATTTTATGGCCTTCGAAACGGTGATAGGTAGTGAGGAGTGAAATCAAAAATTTGCACCCTTAGAAATCCTGAAGGCGGTGCTTGGGTTTCGGGGCCCCGTACGCGGCTAGGCTCCCAAAAAAGTCCCACACATGTGGTATCCCCATACTCAGGAGAAGCAGCAAAATGTATTTTGGGGTGCAATTCCACATATAACTATGGCATGTGTGAGCAATATATCATTTAGTGACAACTTTTTGAAAAAAAAAAAAATCTTTTTTATTTTTGTCTTTATTCAATCACTTGGGACTAAAAAAAAAAAATATTCAATGGGCTCAACATGCCTCTCAGCAAATAGCTTGGGGTGTCTACTTTCCAAAATGGGGTCATTTGGGGGGGTTTTGTACTTCTCTGCCATTTTAGCACCTCAAGAAATGAAATAGGCAGTCATAAATTAAAAGCGGTGTAAATTCCAGAAAATGTACTCTAGTTTTGTAGACGCTATAACTTTTGCGCAAACCAATAAATATACGCTTATTGGCATTTTTTTTTACTAAAGACATGTGGCTGAATACATTTTGGCCCAAATGTTTGACTAAAATTGAGTTTATTAGATTTTTTTTTATAACAAAAAGTAGAAAATCTCTTTTTTTTTTCAAAATTTTCGCTCTTTTTCCGTTTATATCGCAAAAAATAAAAATCACAGAGGCAATCAAATACCATCAAAAAAAAAGAAAATGGTCCGGGGCTGAAGTGGTTAAATATTGTGGATAAATAGTGAATTCATGTTGGATTGTTGGCTGATACTGACACTATAGTCCTAGAAACCATGGGATAGACCCCAGTGTTACTGGAGATACTGGTAGTCCTGGTCGGGCACTTATCGCTGTTGTACGGTTCCCCTGGCAGGCGGGGGGGGGTCGGGGTGGTATGATGGAGGCCATTGGGCCCCCCCCCCCCCACCCAACTCCAGATCTCGGGGCCATGCACCCCATGCACTTTGGACGGCGACCCACCCCCGGGTTCATCCCCGGAGCTGGGGCACCCTTAGACTGGACTCCACACCCCCCATGCCCTCCTCATCCCCACAATCATCTTGCCATTATATTGTTGCCCACCTATTTTGGGCCCACAACAACCTCCCTAAACCCAGGACTCCCCTCTCTTTGTGTATGTCTCTGTTCAACCTATACACTAATAATTGATACCTACACGACTCTGCGCAGTCAACGGTTTTATATCTCTACAAATTGTTGAGCATGTCTTGTTATATGTGGTTTTGAAAATAAAAACTGATTGTACAAAATATATATTAATCAGCAAATAAAAGAAACATTTTGGATGGTATGTTAACCACTTCAATACCGCCCCCCCCCCCCCTTCCTACCCAGACCAATTTTCAGCTTTCAGCGCTGTCACACTTTGAATGATAATTGCGCAGTAATGCTACACTGTACTCAAACAAAATGTATCAATTTTTTGAGACAGATAGAGATTTATTTGGTGGTATTTATTTATTAATGACGGTGTTTCTTATTTTTTGCTAAACAAACGAAAAAAAAAAAATTTTTCTTTGTTTCTGTTAAATAGGTAATAGGTAATTTTTTTTTTATTCATTGATGTGCGCTGATGAGGTTGAACTGATAGGCCAGTGACCAGATGCTTCTTCCAGATGACAATGTATGTATGACCTTGAGGGAAATCCTGGTTCCCTCTGTGGGGCTTGGGCTTGGATCTGAGAGCACCCTTTGCTCCAATAGGTTTCATTAGGTATTTGACGATCAACCTCAGAGCGTGCGACCTTGCAACTAAGCGCAGTCAAAACACGCATATGAACCACCTCTGGGCTCTTGTAGTTACACCGGAATCCTGGACTCGTCAGTATGGTACCTTGGTGAGTGTATAAAATAAAGTCTTGATAGTGTAATAGAGTTTTAATGGTTTAATAAACAGAAAGCAAAAAAGGGCCCTCAACTGGGGTACTCGGTACTTCCGTTAAAACAATGGTAAATACCGGACTGGTATTGGGTTCTCTTTCTCTTCACCCTTCCATCCACTCTCTCTCCTCCCTTCCCTTTCCCCCCAGTTCTCTTTCTCTTCGCCCTTCCATCTTCTCTCTCTCTCTCTCTCTCTCTCTCTATCTCTCTCTCTCGCTCTCGCTCTCGCTCTCGCTCTCGCTCTCTCTCTCGCTCTCGCTCTCTCGCTCTCGCGCTCTCTCTCTCTCTCGCGCTCTCTCTCTCTCTTATATACTGCTAGACTTTTCTTTTTTTCTTTCTTTACCCTGCAAGGTAATGGCATAATGTGCTAGTACTGATCGCATACTATCACATTATGGTAAACTTACCTTAAAACAAATAAAGCCCTCCCGCACCCAGAAGTCAGCGCAGCAGGCGCTCTCATTTTTACTCATGTTGCTTCCGGGTTCGCAGGCTCTGTGACTGGCCGGAGCCATGATGAAGTCACTCCCATGCATGCGTGCGGGAGCCACCATTCATGGCACAGAGTTCTAAAGGAACAGCACAGCGGTGGCCATTCCTTCAAAGCGCATGCGCCAGTGATGTCACTGGCTCCATATAATGTAAATATCTACTAAACTGTACATATTTAGGAGATATTTTCTGTACCTATAGGAAAGCCCTATTATAGACTTACCTATATGTAAAAGGCAGTAAAGGAAGTTTACTTTCACTTTGATGGTGGAGCCCTCCCTCTGAATACCATATACTGTATATGTGGCCTGTAAACCAAATATACAAATTTTACATCTTTCAAACAAATAACAATATCAACATTTTAAATTGCAGCATATTAGTGAGGCACGGAGTGGAAAAGGACTGAAAGGGATGATAACGGAGGGCCGGGCATGACAGTGTGAAGAAGGAAACACAGGATAGGGTTAATCTTACAGAAAGTTTTTGAGGAAAGAAGAGGGAGGGGGATAAGGAATTTGGTGGAGAAAGGGGAGTGGTCATATATAGGTGGAAGGAGGAGCCAGGAGGGGGGCTGTTGGAAGGAGAAACCACAGGAGGAGGCAGTTTTCCCACCCTCCCTCCCTGTTTGATGAACATGTGTGCACTACAATTTGTCGGTCTGTTGGTTTTTCTTTTCATGGATGTGGTTAATGGCTTTGGCGGTGTTGCTTGTTGGTCTCTGACGGTGGAAGTAAACGTACATGAGGAAACGGGGTGGGGGGCTCATCTCAGTATCGGCCCCGCCGGTGTATTCCAGCAAGGGGACTGGAATTTGGTAACGGTGGCACTGCGGGATAGTGGGTGGTGGCACTGCGGGATAGTGGGTGGTGGCACTGCGGGATAGTGGGTGTATACGAGTGGTACAGCTGAAGGCTAACAGATTTTAAAATGGTCACGCAGTGGGTGGTGTTATATTCATATGGAAAAGGTGGGTCACCGTCAGACACCAACAGACTGGTCTAAAAAGGTTATGATGGGTGTGGTTTATGTTGTTTATGTTTATATATTGATATTGAATTTATTTTGGTTGAATTGTTTTAATAAAGGCAGTTATGGCCAGTTATACTCCAAAAGCAAGATTTGGTCTCAGCAGTGTTGGTCATCTTAATTAGGTAATTTACAAATTACTTCTCCCAAAAAGTAATTGCGTTAGTAACTCAGTTACTACATTGGAAAAGTAATTAGTTACGCAGCAAAGTAACTGTGACTTTTTTATTTTATATTCTATACGTGTAACTAAGGGGCGGGTCTAGTATTACTGTAACCAAGGGGCACATTTATTATTATTGTTATTGTTATATATTGTGTAACCAAGGGGCTGCTCTATTATTACTCTAACCAAGGGGCAGATCTGTTATAGCGTGTAAGCAAGGGGCGGGTCTATTATTATTATATCGTGTAAGGGGCGGATGGCTACAGAAGAGGGCGAATGTTAAATTAATGGGCAGTAACACGATAGACGCCCCTTGCAGAGTAGCACGGGCATCGGAAGCATGCGGCATCGCCTCATACAATTACATGTTAACTGCGCCTGCGCGGTGTAGAGTTCACTCAGAGCTGTTTAGGTTCGGCAATTTTCGTAAGCTCCGTAGTCCTTCGTACTGCGCAAGCGCTGCGCCTGCGCAGTACCGGGGGGTCCTTATCCGGCGGGGGAACTTTTTTGGCAGGACACCGGAATTACACTACTGCCATCTAGTGGCGGTAGATGTAATTGCAGTAATGCCGCCCAAGTAATGGGAACTGCGTTACCATGAGGGGAAAAATAATCAGTTAGGTTACCCTTTAAAGTATCTGCGTTAAGTAACTCTGTTTATTTTAACTCAGTAACTTACATCACTGGGTCTCAGTTATTTTAGGTGGATAATAAGGGTGAGGGGAGTATAGGTGCATAACAGTTAAGTAGATGGGGGTCATTTGTCTTACACTGGTCAAGTGATATTGACACCCCCTCAAAAAAATTTATAACAATTTGCAATATATAAGTGATGGTAAAACCCCTCAAGAAATAAAATAACTCTACTTACAATAGGGGGTGTCACCATCACTAATATACTACAATTTTATATTTTGAAAATTTGACCTGTAGTTTTGTTAGCTGTTTTTTTGTTAAGGTTATCTGAAAGATGGGTTTCAAATGTTTTGACAGGGGCGCAGTTTCAGTGCTTGCCATAGGCGCCATTTTCACTAGATACGCCTCTGGGCCCACCCTAAGGCCGGCTTCACACTGGGGCGGTGCGGGCGGCGACGGTAAAGCAGCGCTATATTTAGCGCTGCTTTACCGTCATTTTAGCCGCGGTATGCAGCCACTAGCGGGGTGGTTTTGACCCCCGGTAGCTGACGAAAAAGGGTTAAAAACCCCGCAAGCTTCACTTTGCCGGCGATATCCCTGCGGTGTCCCATTGATTTTAATGGATAGGAGCGGTGAATACACCGCTCCTTCACCGCTCCAAATATGCTGCTAGCAGGACTGCTAGCGCACCACTCCATCCGGCTTTCACACTGGAGTGAAAGTACACGCTTTTTTCAGGAGCTACACAGGCGCTATTTTTAGCGCTGTTGCTCCTGAAAAACGCCCCAGTGTGAAAGCACCCTAAGGGACAAATATCAATGTTACCAATTTGGACAACCCCAAATAGGAAACAAGAAGTGCCTTTAAAAATGCAAAACTGCTGAAAATCTAGTAACTTGGGGGGTTACTCTGCCTGTAAAGTGGTGCATCTGTAGCATGTATCCAAAATGCTGCTTCACAAATGTACGGCTTTAGAGAAAAGTTAGGCCTCATGTACACTGCTGCTGGTAAATGGACATACAGAGGCAGTTTGATGTTTATTTTAGCTGCCCCTGAACTCATCCAATGTTATCTTATGTGTACATGTACACAGGTTTGTTTAATGTTGTTTTAAGGCAGTTGCATTTATAGGCTTTTCTTTGAAGGCAAAAAAATTAGTTCAGACGCCAAAGTTTACGCGCGTTTAGCCGCATTTTCATTTAGAAGCATTTTTAAAGGTGCCCTATTTTTTTTTTACATTACAAAACTTAAAAATCATGGCAAATGATGAAAAAACACTAAAAGAATTTAAAAAATATGTCAAGGGTGGCAATGGACATTCAAATTAAAAAGAAGGTAAAAGGTGGCAATGGACAAGCGAGTAAAATAAAAAAAAAATATCAGGGAAACTACGCAGCTGTACAAACATGTTGGAAAAATATCCTACAGACATGCGCTGCGCAATCAATGGATGAGTCCAGTAGCGACAAACTCTGGTCCTCACACGCAATTTCCAATGTCTTTCCAGCCTCATCAACAGCAATGTCAGGAGCATTTCCTCGTAAAAGCACCGAAATTGAGGTAGATACAAGTACACTGCTGCTCTCTCAGCTGCTGCTACTCACTCTGGTCTCACAGAATGGCTGAAATAGTTAAATAATACAGTTTTTTGGGGTTTTGGGAGGGTCTTATGATATTATCTTAAATAAACGCTCCTAGACCCGAACTCTGCAAACCCCTGCTAAACGTGACTAAACGCAGCATGCAAACGTGGCTAAATGGGCGTTTTTAAATGCCGGTTTCAAGCTGTCGAAAAATCGTTGAGAAGAGGTTGCCTTAGCGTCCCGTGTACATTAGGTCTTACAAATCTACATTGCAGCTGAAAGATTTTAACACCCAAAAAAATAGTCTTCCCCCAATACATACAAGGTCATTTGGGTCTGTTGAGGCTTAAAATGAGAAGCCCCACATGAAAAATCCCACCCAAATGAAAAAAGATTGTGCCCCCACACACACTAATAAACCCCTAGCCAAACACACAGCAAGCCAGCCCATGAAAGGGGGGGGGGGTGGATGCTTGGTGGCAAGAGGGGCTCGGGCACCCCAAAAATCAACCGCCTTGTTCCCATATTGAGGGGGACAAGGGCCTCTTCCACACAACCCTGGGCTGGGGGTGTGGGGGATGCAGACAGGGGGCTTTATGGAATGTGGAAAGCCCCCTTTTTTTTTTTCGTGAATAGTTTTTATTGGAATAAATATTTTACAAATAAAACGCAGTATTTCCACAGTACAAAGTATAGTAAAACAGAATCATTACTTCTTATAGAGGTTGCATCATGACAAAAACAATATATCACCTTAAAGCCGTGACGAACAATACTCAATACTGTTAAACCACCCTGTTAAGGGTGAGAGATTAAACCGTATAATAGGTGCAACATTAAGGGGGAAAGGTTGGGAAGAAGGGAAGAAGTGGGGGTTGGGCAGGGGAAGAGGTTGTGGTCCAACCGACATTCAAGCATAACCATATACATAAAGCAAAAGAGTGAGATACACATATCTTATCATTAATTCTGTTTAGACCAGGAGGTCCAGATATCCCAGTGTCTATCAAAGATCTTAGTATTGCCAGTTTTGCCAGCTAATAGGGCCTCGTAGGCATAATGTATTCTAGTATTGGCAATGACCTCTGAAACATTTGGTGCATTGTTATCTTTCCAGTGTCTAGCGATCAAGGTTCTA
Organism: Lithobates sylvaticus; assembly: GCA_028564925.1. Classification (NCBI taxonomy): domain Eukaryota; kingdom Metazoa; phylum Chordata; class Amphibia; order Anura; family Ranidae; genus Lithobates; species Lithobates sylvaticus. The sequence goes on from CM053029.1 coordinate 24,706,907, forward strand.
GCCACCAAGAGAATGTGAGTGATCACGGTTCTAAATTCTACCGGGAAATCTTCTTTCCCTAGATTTAATATAGCTAAACTTGGGTTAGGTCTGGTTAGGACACCAGTAATGCTTGAGATAGTATGGAAAATAGAGTTCCAGTAGCTAGTCAAGTGTTTACATGCCCAGAACATGTGGAGCAGATTGCCTACTGCTCTGCATCCTCTCCAGTATACCTGGGAAATCTGTGTACCAAATTTGCATAACCTATAGGGTGTGAGGTACCATCTGAGAGCTATCTTCTTAGACAGCTCCCAGTGGTTTACACATTTGGAGGCTTCGTACACAGAGCTTAATGAGTATTTCCATTGTTTTTCTATAAAAGAGGTACCGAAGTCAGCTTCCCATTTTCTGTAGGGATGGGATTTCGTGAAAGACATTTTACTCTGAAAGAGGTTATAAAACAAGGAGATACGCTTGGGAGGTTTAGCATTAAAGAAACGCCATACATCCCTGGGTAGGGTGATGAGGTGAGATTTAACTGATCTAAGAAAGTGTGCTATTTGTATATAGTTGTAGTGGTCGGTGGCGGGTAGATTGAACCTATGTCTGAGAGAAGCAAAGGATAATAGATCATCATTTGCGAATAGGTCATCTATTGTTGTAATCCCCTGTCGCACCAATCCGAGATGCCCAGATTTGGAACGACATGGGTTAATGTGCTCAGGGGAAATGCGAGGACCACAGGGTCAACAGCGTGGGATGAGACCTTACTCAGATCCCTCTAGGCCAACAAAGCTGCCTGGATGGAAAGGGGAAGGCCCCTCAGTGGAAGCGGTTTCCAGGTGTCTACCAGGAGTAGCTCTTTCAAGTTATTAATAGGTTGTAGGGACTGCTCAATACAGCCCCATAAGTGGTCTGGGAAAGGTTTAAACCATTTAGTTAGTTGTGTGAGGGATGCTGCTCTAAAATAATCTTCAATGTCGACTAGTCCCATTCCTCCCGCCAACCTATGTTTTATTAGAAGGGCCTTCGAGCATCTAGGTCTCTTGGCCTTCCAGATGTATGAGTTCATTATGGAGTTAAGGGCTTTGAAGTGCGTCTTGTGTACTGGTACTGCTAACGTTCTAAAGATGTATAGAATCTGTGGAAATAACAACATTTTGAATGAGGCTAGGCGCCCAGTCCAAGTGAGTTCAGTATTAGACAGCCTTTTAGTTTCCTTAGAAAGTTTGTCAATTAGAGGTAGGTAATTGGCTGCTGCAAGATCTTGGAGGTTTTTGGTTAATTTTATCCCTAGGTAGGTAATGCTATTGTTGCTCCAAGCGTAGGGAAAGGACTTTTGTAGGTGGGATTTGACTGAGGGTGGAATACCTAATTCTAGGATAGTTGACTTTGTACAGTTAACTTTATAGAAGGATATCTTGCTAAATTCAATGAGAGTATCATGGGCACAGTGCAAAGAGTGTTCAGGTGATGCCAGAAAAAGAATATCATCTGAAAACAAATTTATATTATGGGACTGACCCTGAATGGTGAATCCTGAGATGTTGGGGTGGGTTCTAATTTTCTCTGCTAGTGGTTCAATTAGTAGATTAAAAATAAAAGGGTAAAGGGGGCAGCCTTGTCTTGTACCATTGGATATAGTAAAAGTATCAGAGTGTGTTTGATGTGTAGACCTGAGCACATGGGGATGAGTATAAGGCCAGAATGGCGGATAGTATAGGACCAGCAAAACCACATTTTGACAGTGTATGCCTCATGTAGCCCCAATGCACCCTGTCGAACGCCTTCTCCGCATCCAAAGAGAGGAGCAGAGAAGGCGTCCGACAGGCCTGTGCATATTGCATAATATTAAGAACTCTCCTGGTGGCGTCAGAGGCCTGCCTCCCCGGCGTAAAGCCGGACTGGTCAGGCCTGATGAGGGTGGGCAAAACTTGAAGCAATCTATGCGCTATTATTTTTGCATACAGTTTGACATCCGTGTTGAGCAAGGATATCGGTCTGAAGTTAGAGGGAGTTGTGGGTTCCTTGCCCGGTTTAGGGATGGTCACCACAAATGCCTTTAACATCTCAGGGGGGAAAGAGGCAGAGGACATTGCAGCGGTAAATATTTGTTGTAGGGATTGGATTAAATTGGATTGTAGTGACTTATAAGGAAAGCCCCTTTAAAGTGGTTGTATAGGTCTGTTTTTTTTTTTTAAATAACAAACATGTTATAGTTACCTCCACTGTGCAGTTCATTTTGCAGAGTGGATCCTGCTATTCAGGGGTCCCACAGCAGCTGTCTCGGCTCCTCCGCGCTAAAGCTAATCCCCTCTGGGAAGCTCTTTCTCGAGGGGGTTAGCTTTCGGGCGCGCTCCCATGTCATACAGTTGGCATCCATAGACGCCAAGTGTATGACTCGGTCCTGCCCCCCGGCGGCCGCGTCATTTGATGTGATTGACAGCAGCGCAAGTCAATGGCTGCGCTGCTAGCAATCTATCCAATGAAGAGCAGAGAAGACTGGGCCGAGAAGAGCCAAGAAGCCAGTGCCTTCTCAACGTGGGATTTTCAAGGGCTCAGGAAAGTCAACCGGGGGGCTGGGGGGCCTGTAACGATCAGATGTTTTTTCACCTTAAAGCATAGGATGCATTAAGGTGAAAAAAACTGAAGGTTTACAACCCCTTTAACCAGTTCAGCACCGGAGGATTTTACTCCCTTCCTTACCAGAGCACTTTTTGCGATTCGGCACTGTGTCGCTTTAACTGACAATTGCGCGGTCGTGCGACGTTGCACCCAAACAAAATTGACGCCCTTTTTTCCCCACAAATAGAGCTTTCTTTTGGTGGTATTTTATCACCTCTGCGGTTTTTATTTATTGCGCTATAAACAAAAGAATAGCAACAATTTTGAAAAAAAAAACACAATATTTTTTACTTTTTGCTATAATAAATATCCAATTAAAAAAAAAAAAAAAACTAATTTTTTACTCAGTTTAGGCCAATATGTATTCTTCTACATATTTTTTGTAAAAAAAAAATCGCAATAAGCTTATATTGATCGGTTTGCGCAAAAGTTATAGCGTCTATAAAATAGGGGCTAGATATATTGCATTTTTTTTTTTTACTAGTAATGGCGGCGATCTGCGATTTTTTTTTTTTTCGTGAGTGTGACATTGCGGCGGACACTTCGAACACTTTTGACACATTTTTGGGACCATTCACATTTACATAGTGATCGTTGCTATAAAATTGCACTGATTACTGTGTAAATGTGACTGGCAGGGAAGGGGTTAACACTAGGGGACGCTGCAGGGGTTATTGTATGTTCCCTGGGAGTAATTCTAACTGTGGGGGGGGGGAAGGGACTCACTAGGGGAGGCGACCGGTCGGTGTTCCTCTGTACTGGGAACAAACCATCGGTCTCCTCTCCACTAACAGGACGTGGGTCTAGATGGCCGGGAATGGGAGGACGTCATATGACACCCACCCAGGATGGGAGATCCACCTTGTGGGCGTCATGTGACTATAGGTTGGTAATGAAGTGGTTAATCTAGTGGGTACAATGTGCTTTGTGGTTGGTATTGGGCTGAGCCCAACATGCCCCAAAGGCAGCGGGCTATGTTGAGTGCATGTGGCCTTGTATGGTTCAGGAGGGGGTTGGGTGATCGCTCTTCTCACCCCTTTCCTAGCTGGCCCTGTTGTATGCTCTGAAAAAGGATGTGGTTTGGATTGGTGAAGGCAGCTCACAGCCTTTGGCAGTGGCGTCTCCAGCTTTCATATTTAGGGGGGGCACATGGGGGGACAGGGACTAAAGTAGGGGGGCAACTATAAAATGCAATTTTACTACGATCCCCAGGGTGGCAGAAAACAAGAGATATATGTCACCAGCATACCAAGAAAATATAAGGGTCCAAAGCAGTGGGAGAACTATCAGGGTTGCAAAGGTTGTCTTGCCACCGGCCTTGGTGTTCTGCCACTGTGGTGTTCCCCAGCCTCCTCTTGCTGTCCTGCCCCTGCTATTGATAGTGCTGGTCTGGCATCTGTCTCCTTGGCAGTAGCAGCAGTCTATTAGGACCTAGGGCTGGTGACATTATGGGTGCATGCAGGGGAAGGCTGGCACTATTTGTTGTAGAGAGCCGAGCCCCCAGCTGGTCACCTAGCAGCAGTAATGCTGTATAACCTTCTCTGTTGACATGCTGATCGGGATGTGATCCAGGTGATGCTCCCAGTCAGATCTAATAAACACAGTATTTATTAGCATCAACAGTACAACCACATCCACCGTATGTTCAGCAGCCATGTGGGCTCTTTGCCTGTAAGGTGTGGGCTCTGTGCCTGTAAGGTGTGGGCTTCGATCAATAAAATCACTATGATATTTAACACTAGGATTGAACTAGGAGCATCACCTGGATTGCATCACGATCAGCATGTCAGAGAAGGCTGAACTGCTGCTAAGCAACCTGCAGGGAGGTCAACTGTCTACTCTACAACCATTAGAGTTGGGCTCGGGTGTGTTTGAAATCCCACCAGGAAGCCGACACTGCACAAGGCTAATCACAGGCAGTGAGACATTTCTGAATTGTGCAGCTGCGGACCGGGAAATGTCTCGCTGCCTGTGATTAGCGCTGTGCAGTTAGGGCCTTCTGGCGGGCTCGGGCATGTGGGATTTTCAACATGCCCTGTCCATCTCTAACAACAAATTGTGCTGGCTCTCCTGTACATAAGCCTCATAAAGTAACCAGCACTGGGTTCCAATGTGCCGCCGCTGCCATGGAGACAGAGACCAGCGCTGTGAATAGCCAGGACAGGACAGCAACCCTGGTAGTTTCACCACTGGTCCACACTGCAAGCCACACTGCAAGGATTCCCTCATCCACCTATAATATGTAGATGGGAGAATTGGATTATTTTTTTTTTTTTTTAATGCAACCTACTAGTTAAATTAAAAAAGTGGGGCTGCCTAAGTGCTAAGACCAGCCATAGGCAGTTTAAATCTCAGCTGGTTCATCAGGAACTGGCTGAGGTTTGAACCATTAATGAGCAGGCTGAATGTACCAAGTTGATGGATCAAATTGGAACAATCAGCCTGCCAGATACTCTTATGATTATCACTAGTGGTTGCTATAGCCACGTTGAGCAGTTTTTGGATCCCGGATGAGGTGATGTCATCAAAGCAGCTGTCAGATGTAGGCGTCCTGTGTTGTCCAGTACAGATCCGGTGGCGCTGTGGGTTCTCGGTGCCTCCGGATGTCAGGATAACGGGCTGTGCGGACAGTGAGTGGCTGAGTGTTGAGCAGCGATGTTGTTGCAGCGAACACTTCGGGGCATGCGTGCCCCTTCATCAGGCTTTGGTTATGGCCATATTGGAGATGGGCATTTTAAACCCTCAGTGGGGAGTGGCTATAAACCGGATAGGAGGACAAACGGAGGGGGCGGGGCCAAGCGGAGGAAGGGATGGTTACTATGGGAACCGGGCCAGCAGTTTAATAGGGAGAAATGTGTTTTAGACTAAGCTGGAGATGGCCATACAGACGAGCGGGTTATCAGGCGGGATATGTATGGGGATAGGATGGGTAATGGATATGTATTGGGACGAACTAAAAAGGGGAGGTGGGTGATTAAAAACAATGTAGTGTGAAGTTTTATTTGGGTAGCATGGTTGTATTGATTAAATGTTACAAGGGCAAAAAGCGGTGATGGAGTAATTACATAAGGGATAAGGACATACAGGGATATATATATAACGAAATATATATATATGTAAAATATATGTAAAAGATAATGACTGTTTGTTGGGAGAATACAATTGCTGGGCAGGAAGGATATTCACCCCCTGTCACCACTGTCTGTGTTGTTGGGGGAATCATGCAAGTTTCTTTCCTGCACTCTGTGGATGCAGGAAAGAAATTTGCATAGTCTATTACCTGCCTAACTGAAAGTGAAAGTAAGTTGTGAAGGTCTTGAAAGAACAGGAGAGGGGAGGGACAGATGGGGGAGAGAAAAGATGGAGATAATGCAGTTCAGTGATTACAGTGTACCGCAGTGCACAGACTTACCCACGTGTCCAGGTTAGAAGAATACTCCCCCTCTCAATAGAGAATGTGTTACTCCAGCGGCGGCCTGAGTAAGATGTGGCACATCCGCTACGAATGCAAACAAAAAGACATTGCCTTTTTGTAAAAAAAAGGGTGGGCACATGGTGGGGCACAGCATAATTTTGGGGGGTCAGGGCCCCCTCTGGCCCCCCCCTAGGGACGCCATTGGCCTTTGGAGAATAGAGTGGAGTGTGGAGTTCCCCTTTAAAAGCAAAAGCTAGCCCATGGAAATCATATGCATTAGAGGCGGAAGGATAAATGCCCTTTTAGGAGGAGCGAGAGTCTTTTTACATAATTTTAACAAGGTGCGTTTCACATGTTGGCACCGTAACATGCTAACATGAACTGTGTGCAAATATCATTAAAAAAATACATAAAAGGTAAAGCAGCGTAAACAAAAAATTGTCAAGTTTAGAGGTGCGCCTGTTCAACCCACGCAATTGCATTTGTGAGGTTTGACATTTACTAAGATTTTGGTCATGCAGTGAACAAACACATTTGAACGCGCACAAGAGCCCTTTGCGCATGCGCAGTGCTTACATTGATCTCACACAGTTCTAAACATACTTGCAGGCACAGCAGGCTTGCTCTGAAAATGTTAATTTCTCATTCTATTTTGGGCAGTTGTTACTAAACTTCCTCACATCACCCCATAATATTTGCACCTCCATCTTCTGTTAATATTGAATTGAAGATGCCGTGTGCCATGTCCATAGTGGCACACAGATTGCATTATCCTGTGCACCGCGATCACTTTAGTAAATGGGGATTTGCGCTCTGTTCCTGGCGCACCATTTTGTAAATAGGAGAATATGCATTGCGTCTCGTCGTGCGCCTCTACTGATGACGCACGGCTTTCGTAAATCAGCCCCTTTGTTCCTATGTCACACTTTGTTACCGGACTTTTTTGTATTTCTTTTGCTGGACTTGTAAAAATGTCTAATAAATATCTAATATAAAAATAAATCCTCTTTATAGCGGTGTTGTGTGAGGACCATTATAACACATTGTCTGCTGGATTAAATGTGTCCTTGTAACTAATTGCTCTGTATGCAAACTTTCCTTTCACAGCCGACTCTCAGAGTCTTTAGTTTTATAACATTTGTAACCTGTGGTTCATCAGAAGGTTATTCTTCATATCTCCTTCAGAATTCATATGAATAATTATCATTTAATATCAGAAAAACCTGACATATCAGTATACTGTACACAGTGGTGTAACTAGAACCTTCAGGGCCCCGGTGCAAGAAACCATGAAGGGCCCCCCTGAACCCCAGCCGAGGCCCTTTCCTCCGAGTCCGGTGGTGGAACTCCAGGGCTCGGTCACAGGTACGACTTTTGTGAGCCCTGTAGTTCCACCACTGGTATCAGCAGTTTTTTTTATTATTTTTTACAATTTTTTAGGAGTCCCGTTGGGGGACTTTGGTGAGATATCAGAGGTCTAAACAGACCTATGATGTTACACCTTTGAGACAAAGAGGAAGAAGGAAAAGGGAAATGGGGTGCCTATCCTCTGGGGAGAAGTGGGCCCTTTCCCCAGAGGAGATGGGGTCCTTGTCCTTAGGGGAGATGGGGTCCCTGTCCCCACGTAAGTAGGAGTCCCTGTCCCTAAGGCAAATGGGGTACCTGTCCTCTGGGGAGAAGTGGGCCCTGTCCCCAGGAGAGATGGGGTCCTTGTCCTTAGGGGAGATGGGGTCCCTGTCCTTTAGGGAGAACTGGGCCCTGTCCCCAGGGGAGATGGTGTCCCTGTCCTTAGGGGATATATCTCCCAGAAAGACCTGTCAACATCTGTGTATGACGGGGAGGAGGGGGGGTGCTGGCAGACAAGCCTGCGGTGTCCTTTGGGGAGCCGGCTCTCATAGGGCTGCACTGCATCTGTGTGCTTAAAGTTTGTTTGCCCGGGAGAAGCATGCAGTGCAGTGTGAGCTGGACTCAGGGGGTGGGACTCTGGCTGGGGAGGACAGACACCGGACTAAGCAGCACTGCATGGAGCAGGAGAGGGGGACCCGGAGGAGCGGCAGAGGACACAGGTTGTGTGGGGAATGCACAACGAAAGAGCAGCCAGTGCGGTAGTCAAGCATGGAGCTCTGCTAGTCACCCCCCACCTCCAGCCACCCGTGCGCCCAGTGCCTAACCGTCTATGCTGCCACCGGCCATATGTAGAGGAGGCCACATGGGCCCCTTGCAGCACAGGGCCCGGTTGCGCTTGCGACTGCTGCACCCCCTATAGTTACGCCCCTGACTGTACAGTATAGTCTGGGCTGAAGGACACACACAGATTCCACCCATTAAAGTGTCCTGTACACCTTTCCCTGACAAAGTGGTCACTAAAAAACCATTAAAGAGCCACGCAATGTGGTGTTTGTGTTTTAACCAGTTTTTATGATGAATAAATTCCGACCTTCCTGAAGAATCCTCTTGGAAGCATCTTATTAGTGAATGGAGGTCTCTGCTGACCACACACGGCTTCCATTTTGGGGCCTTCTCCATTTTATCACCTGACCTCTCTGTAGACATCTTACTGGCTGATACTTTGGTGCTGATTAGTACCAGTCTTGGCTATGAATGGAACAGATTTGTGGAGGTGACACCTAGAAATACGAGTCTGGATAAATTGTGGCCCTAAACAGGGTAGGATTCCTTTGTCACCCCGATATACCAAATAGATGAATTCCGGGTAGAAGGTTCTGATTGACCCTCATAGTTATGGGTTGTAAATGACAGAAATCCATCCAATTTTAATACTTTCTTATTGGACAACCAGTAAGCCAATTGTTATCCACAGAAGGGAACAAATCCTCTTTATTGGTTCCATTCATTGCACTACAAATGAGTTTTTTATTGTTTGTGCTCCTTCCAGGTGATGTCATCTCGGGTCATCTCCTGATGTCATGGCGACCTCTTCCTCCTCATCCTCCTCCTCCTCACAAGGTATGACTGCTGATCCTGACAATTCTTTCCAATGTTTTCCTCCATCTCCTTATATTGGAATTAGATGATAGGACATCTTATGTCTCCATAGTCTGGACATTTCCTGTAGACATCTGGTCATTCCACCCATTATAAGAGTTCAGGAGTTTTCATCAATTCCACCATCACATTCCCGTGTCTTTTATTTATCATTGATGGAAATGATCTTCTGAGATGGTCCAGTGATCCATAATGACTGGAGGACCCCCAAATTGTATGGCTATTTCTGTAGTGGTCGGGGGAATCCTTTGTCTATAATCCTAAGGAGAAAACAGCCCCGTGTCACATGACACATACTGCTGGAAGATTTGGGGGTAATCAAAGTTCTTAGTTCACACTGATCAGACACATCATTATTCAGGGGGGAGTTTTTTTAAAGGTTTTATATATATATTTTTTTTAGTTTACTATGAAACAATCAATAAACATGATGTTTAAAATGATCATCCATACATCTACATTAGGAGGTCTGTATATAAAATAATTACTATGAGTTTGTGTCATTTGTACAGTCATCACTAATAATCCCCGTAATTTGTCTAATAGGTTTACTTCCTATGATCATCAGCTCATAATACATTATTTTCTTCAAATACCTCAACCAGTAAGATGTGGCATTATGACCACTAGATGGAGCTGATGATCACAGGAAATAAACATATTAGACCCATTATAGGGATGATTCATGAAGGTGATTTATTTTATATAAATAGCCCCCCTGAGTGTTTGTACCCAATATTAATCCATCTGAGAGGTAACTTACCACTATGGAGGCAATCATATGAAAATACCAAAGGGAATCCAATCCCTCCATAGGATAATGTACATATAGACATATTGGGGGATCATTTCCTTTCCCTTCTATATGCCCTTTAGAGCATTGCTGGTGCCAGAACAGACTTATCTGCTTCTCATGCGTCAGAAATCCTCCAATCAGGATGAATGTTTATGGTTGCTGATTGTCCTCTCTGCAGGGTCGGCTCCTGATGTCCTGGGAAAGAGGAAACAAACCCCCGGGGATCTTATAAAAGATTCTCTGGAGGATCTGAATGAATATGACTTCAAGAGCTTTAGGAACAAATTGTCTGATTTCCCCAATGGAGATAAACATTCCATCCCCCGAGGAAGACTAGAAAATGCAGACTGGATCACCACCAAGGACATCCTGATAAACATATATGGAGAAGAAGGGGCTCTGGATGTCACCTTTCAGGTCTTTACACTGATCGGTCTGAGGGGACCCGCAAATGACCTCCAGGAAAGGAGAGCACAAAATGGTGAGTTTCCATCTATAATGACCATTTTCTACCAATTCCTGATCAATATCTGTGTGAGGAAGAACTAGGAATGTCATCCAGGGAAAGCCAGTGACCAATCAGGAGCTTCCAACTGGACAAACCCCTTCCCACTGACAGTACACACTTATGGGGCCTCACGAAAAAGGGTCTTTATCCTGGGGGTCCACATATCTGTCTACCTCTCTTTGTGCTGGGAGAGCGCTGCACAGAGACTAGGATCCCACCAAGAGCCCCCCGGGTATCGTACCAATGATCAGAATCTGTGACTCCCGGCTTCCTGTCACATGATCGCTGTGATAACCTCTGATTGCCAGTCATAGTAATGAGTCAATGTGCAGCCCCCCCCCCCCATGTTTTCTTTCTTTTCTAAATGGAGAGAAAGATACATTGTACACATACAGGATATATTATATAATACATTGTATACATACAGGATATATTATATAATACATTGTATACATACAGGATATATTATATAATACATTGTATACATACAGGATCCATTATATAATACATTGTATACATACAGGATCCATTATATAATACATTTTATACATACAGGATATATTATATAATACATTGTATACATACAGGATATATTATATAATACATTGTATACATACAGGATATATTATATCATACATTGTGTTCTTTCTAATAAAGATAAAATAGCGATATCAAGGTTAGATCCGGGTCAGTTCCAGATTTAGTTTTAGGGTCAGAGGTCGTGTTAGGGGTCAGGGTTAGTGTATTTTGGGTAGGTTTCTTTTTAACCACTTAAGGACCAAGCCTCTTTCTGAGATTTGGTGTTTACAAGTTAAAAATATTTTTTTTTTGCTAGAAAATTACTTAGAAAAAATTTATATATATATTTTTCTAACACCCTAGAGAATAAAATGGCAGTCATTGCAATACTTTCTGTCACACTGTATTTGTGCAGCCGTCTTACAAGCACACTTTTTTGAAAAAATACACTTTTTTAATTAAAAAATAAGACAACAGTAAAGTTAGCCCAATTTTTTTATATTGTGAGAGATAATGTTACGCCGAGTAAATTGATACCCAACACAATTCAAAGATGCACCCACATGGCGAAAAACGTTTACCCTTAAAATTCTCCATAGGCAATGTTTAAAAAAATTCTACAGTTTGCATGTTTTGATTTACAGAGGAGGTCTAATGCTAGAATTATTGCTCTCACTCTACCGATCATGGAGATACCTCACATGTGTGGTTTGAACACCGTTTTCACATGTGGGCGCTGCTCACGTATGCGTTCGCTTCTGTGTGCAAGCTCGGCGGGACTGGGCACATTTAAATTATTATTTTTGTCTTATTTATTTTACCTTTTATTTTTTATTTTTACACTGTTCAAAAAAAAAAAATGGTGTCACTTTTATTCCTATTACAAGGAATGTAAATGGAAAAAAAAAAAGCATGACAGGACCTCTTAAATATGAGATCTGGGGGTCAAAAAGATCTCACATCTCATATTTACACTAAAATGCAAAGAAAAAAAATAATAATCTCTTTAAGAGCTATGGGTGGAAGTGACGTTATTTCCACCCTGCATTAGTATGAAGACGGGTGGGGGCCATCTTCAGCCTCACTTAGCTCCATACCACACATGGGAGCGGACATGATCACCTCCACCGCTAACATCGGCTCTGGTAAGCGGAGGGCACCAGAGAGCGGCAGGAGGGGGGCCCCTCTCCCGCCACCGATAAAAGTGATCCCATGGCAAATCCGTCGCAGAAACCACTTTTATCGAAAATCGGACCAATCACTGAAGAGGAGGATACCAGGGTTATGGTAGCTAGCTGCTGCTATAACAAAGATATTCCTCTTCAAAGTGCCGACATATATCGGTGTGAGCCATTCCGGAAGTGGTTAAAAAACATTTTCTAAATTAGTATCAGTGTCAGTTTTTTTTTTTTTTTAGGTAAGATAAAAAAGTGTAGCATACTACTTGGGAGCTGCAAAGTTTGTTCATTACCTTTCTGTTGGCTGGTTTCCGATTTAAAAAGCAGACAGTTCTTAGAGTTTTATGAGGCTTTATTACTTGAACTTGAATAAACATTACAATAGAGCAAAGAATATGAGTTGCCTCTGGTAATTTTGGTTCCTGTGTACTTCCCTCTGATGAACTGGCCCGCACCACTCTGAATAATGCATTTGGCAGTGTTGGTCATCTTACTTTAAAAAATTAATTAGTTAAGTTACAAATTACTTCTCCCAAAAAGTAATTGTGTTAGTAACTTGGTTACTACATTGGAAAAGTAATTAGTTACTCAGCAAAGTGACTTTTATTTTAATATTCTATAGACGGGACTAGCGAAGGAAGTGAATGTCGCCACCTCCATCGGCGAGATTGACACCTCGCGAGATCCGTCGCCTGGTATGGATTTAAAGTACCCCTACCCATTCACCTAGTGGATGCTGGGACTGTAACATCATAAGGGGTGGGGTCACCATGTGACATCACCCAGTGACCCTGCCCCTTATGCCTATATAAGTCGCCGAGTGTTGTGTCAACATTGGAAGGAAGAAGAAGAAGAAGGCGGCGGCAGCAACAAGACCGGACCAACGCTAGTAAAAGAGCTGTATGAAGATAGCGGAGGCCCAGCAGAAGAGCAGGACAAGACCCCCGAAGTCGGACGAAGACCCCCGGACAGCGGCGGCAATGAAGGAGAAAGACGAGTTCCTCCGCTAGTAAAAGAGCTAGCGGTAAAAGAGCAGAAGATAGTGTAGGAGCCTGGCGAGAAGACCCCCGAAGTCAGACGAAGACCCCCGGACAGCGGCGGCAATGAAGGAGAAAGCCGAGTTCCTCCGCTAGTAAAAGAGCTAGCGGTAAAAGAGCAGAAGATAGCATAGGAGCCTGGCGAGAAGACCCCCGAAGTCAGAAGAAGACCCCCGGAGCTGTCTAATAAAGTACTTTAAGAACCTGTGTTGTGTTTTTTTTATTAACACTTTTTTCCCCAGGTGAATGGGTAGTGGTACATCGTACCCCATACTCATTCACATAGGGTGGGGGGGGGCGGAATCTGGGGGCCCCCTTATTAAAGGGGGCTTCCGGATTCTGATAAGCCCCCCTCCTGCAGACCCCGACAACCAACAGTCAGGGTTGTCGGGAAGAGGCCCTTGTCCTCATCAACATGGGAACAAGGTGCTTTGGGGTGGGGGGGCCGCAGGGCCCCCACTTCCCCAAAGCACCCTCCCGTATTAAGGGCACGCAGCCTGGTACGGTTCAGGAGGGGGGCACTCGCTCGTCCCCACCCCCTTTCCTGACGGGCCGGGCTGAATGCTCGGATAAGGGTCTGCTATGGACTTTGGGGGGACCCCCATGCCATTTTTTCAGCGTAGGGGTTCCCCTTTAAATCCATACCAGGCGACGGGGCTCACGAGGTGTCAATCTCGCCGATGGAGGCGGCGACATTCACTTTCTTCGCTAGTCCCGTCTACCTGGTCCCGGGCGGTAGATGTAATTGCGGTAACGCCGCCCAAGTAATGGGAACGGCGTTACCATGAGGGGAAGAGTAATCATTTAGATTACTCGTTACCCTCTAAAGTAACTGCGTTAAGTAACTCCGTTTATTTTAATTACAGTTAATTGAGTTAATTCCATCACTGGCGTTGGGTTGTAGATTTCAAAGTCCCAGGCCTCACCGCTTACCTTGACTCTTGCAAAGCCGCCCAAATGTCAGTTCTGAGAAGTATCCCTCAGTAGGTCCTTGGATGCTTAGTGAGTGTACGGATAAGCACCGCTGGGTTGCACTCCCTTGCTCACTCCCATCGACGGTCCATGATTGCCACAGAAGGTCGATCCCAGTCTCCTCTGTCCGTTTTTCCCCTACTTCCTCCTCCACATGGTCCGGTACATCCCAGGCTGGGACGCCCGGTTTTCTCCTCTGCTGCTACATAGCGCCACCTGCCATCTGGCTCTAGGGTCTCTGAACCCTCAGGCCTTCAAACCCGCCTCCTGCCATCCGGCTCTGGGGTCTCTGAACCCTCAGGCCTTCAAACCCGCCTCCTGCCATGCGGCACTGGGGTCTCTGAACCCTCAGGCCTTCAAACCCGCCTCCTGCCATCCGGCACTGGGGTCTCTGAGCCCTCAGGCCTTCAAACCCCCCTCTGGCCATCCGGCACTGGGGTCTCTGAACCCCCAGGCCTTCTCACCTGCTCCATGCACTCCTACATCTTTGCTTCTCTGTTTCCAGACTTTTTTCAGAGGCATGTGACCTCAGTTTATGTATTGGTCCCGCCCATGCCCAATCAAATTAATGATTGGCCCAGAGCGCTTCACACCAACTGCCTGTCACTCTGGTCTCAAATCCTGCCTCCCTTCCAGAACATTTCCACAGAAGGAGGAGGGGACTTATTTGAGCAAGAGTGTAGGTGGCCACACAACCCCTATACTACTACTCCCCTTTCCCAAATTAAACAACCAGGCCTAACATGTAAGGCCCTGGCTAAATTTGCCTAACACTTACAGAAAACCTATCTAGCACCCAACTAAGTGGGGTGGGCGCTACAAAATCAAAATGTGGGCAATGTTTTTTAGGCTGTACTATGGGTACAAACTAGGGATGCACCAAAACCACTTTTTTGACACCAAGTACGAGTACCGATACTTGACATCATGTACTCGCCAATACCAATTACCAATACCTGATTTTGGTCATTTTTTTTAAATAATGAAAAATTACACATTGTCGCCATGATATGAGGAGTTGAAACACTGTCAAAAGACATATGAAAGAAAACATGTTTATTTGCTGGTCACAAAGCTGTTAAAGCGCAAATTGCACAGAACATGTTATATAAAAAAAATAATGTCAAATGTCATCAATGACATGTAGATTGCAAGTTCACAATTTAGGCATGAGGAGAAGAAAGAACAGTACAGTACCTCAACTCATAACACAAGACATTATAAAATAAAATTTCAAAAACAAACATTAAACACATGTGTTTGTTTCCAGTTCAACTTCTTACACATGTGTAAGAGAAACACATTTCACAGACGGAACATTCCAGGTGGCAAGGAAGGATGTGTGTTAGGTTGGCATGTATCCTGCAGTAATGCCTCATGCAAATCTCAAAGCAGCTGCTTCTCCAGGTGTTTTAGCTCTTTGAGCTTTTTTTATTTCTCTACCCGTTACCTCTTCCCCTCCATGTTAGCCTATGTGTTCATTCATGGCCATTGGCCAAGGAACACTATGCGGTTTCAGAAGTTTAGTGGCAGGACAGCTTACAGGCAGCAGGCAGAAAACAAAATCTCAAGAAATTGGAAATGTAAATCTTTGGATTTTTTTTTCTGCCTGTAAACTGTCCTGCCACTAAACTCCTGAAACTAGTGTGCAATGGGCTGACATGGAGGGGAGGCGTTAACGGGCAGGAAAAAAGCTCAAACTCCTTGAGGAGCAGATGCTTTTAGCTGCATTGTACAGGCACTATGCCTTGAAAATGAAAAGCTCAAATGTCACACAGAACATGAAATATCATCATTTTTGATGACGCCACATATAAAACAAACATTACAAGTTCACGTCACACATCAACCAACCCAAGTGCAATACAGTTAAATAATGTTAGGCCTGAGGAGGAGCCTCAAAACTAACATTATTTTCATTTTTCGCTTCTAGTTCAACTTCTTATGAAACTTGTGAAAAAACATTTTTCACAGATCAAAATTGGGTTCATTCCAGGATGGCAATGCCAAGGAGCCAAGGACATAGCAGCAGTAAGGCCACATGCACAATAAAGCTCAAAGTAGCTGCTCCTACAGGCGTTTGAGCCTTTTGTTTGCCTGTAGTGTTAACTCTATGCCACTCCACATTAGGCTATGGGTCCCCACACATTGCACGTGGAATCACCTATAGTGTGCAATGTGCACACCATAGGTGATTCACTTTTTCACTTCAGAAAAAAGTTTGTAGCATGGAGTTAAAAAAGGCAACATTTTTTTTTTTTAAAGGCCAACATGGAGGGGAGTTAACAGGCAGAGGAAACGCTCAAAAAAACGCTCAAATGCAAGGTGGGGCAGTTGCTTTGAGCTGCAGCGTGCAACTGTGCACGATGCCTTACAGTTGGACACTAACAGGTGGTAGATTACTTTTCCATCTCAAACACAAGTGGCAAGTTTTTTTTTAAGAAACAGAATAATCTCTGCATGTGCAGTTAGAAGTCGGTTTCTGGTGTCAGTCAGAATGTGTGACGCTGCACTGAACAATCTCTCACATTCCACACTACTGCATGGAGCTGAAAGATATTTTTGTGCCATTTGGGCTAGAGTGGGAAATTGCAGTTTATTGACTGCCCAATACTCAAGAGATTTTTCCGAACGAGGTACAGTGACCTCTCCAAGATATGCTTCTAGTTGTATGGTAGCAGCTGTGGGAGCACTGTTCTCAAATGTAGATGAATAAGCAATTTCCTGGGAAAACACTGTCCACAGTCGCACTGTTACCTCGCTGTTGCTCAGTGTGAAGCCTTTTGGTAGCTGGTTTCTCAAGCACCTCAGGTGTAGCTTCCTGTGCCTGTAGTACCTGTACAGAAGATATTTCTTGCATTTCCTGCAAGAACATCTCTTCGGCCTGCCTGCCAGCATCTGAATTTGAGAAGAACCGATCTTTATACCTAGAAGAGGAAAAATACAAGACATTAGACAACGTTATGCAAGCAAAGCAACAACTGTGGGAGCTTGCTGTGGGGGGCACTGCTAGACGGAAAGGTGATGGTAATATTCAAAAAAAAACAAGCCAAAATAGCAGCCAGCAATAACTAATTGATTACCTTGGATCGAGTAAGGTAGCGATGCAGTAAAGTGGATTTTGCTCCATGTCAGAGAACTGTTTCTGCAAAGCACCAAGCAATGTGTTCTTCATCATTTTCACACCGTGGTCCTCATCCACTTCTTTAGATAATAATCGCTGTAGCACAGTCACTGCAGGAATTACATCCAAGGCAAAATAATCTGAACAACTCACATGCCGAGTCAACTCTTCAAAGGGAGCCAAGATGTTGATCATCTTCTCCATGAGATTCCACTGATTTGCAGTGATCGTTGCAGGCAGCTCATGTTCTGACACATATACTCCAATGGCCCGTTTTTGCTCTATCAGAGACTGCAGCATATAAAAAGTGCTGTTCCCCCCTTAACTCTATGGGTCTCTACAGTTAACGACATAATGCGAATGGAGGAGATGCTAGCTCTGGAGAATGACACCTTTGAGAAATATAAGCTCCAATTGCTTATATGGATTGAATACTCCTCCTCGGACTCCCTGAAAAACCTACTACCACCCCAGGGAACAGGTTAAGTTACGATTCATGCTTTTGTTTGACTGTGTCGCGCTGGGGTCTGCCCGGACCAACCCCCCCCCCCCCACCCCCTCCTCTCCGTACCCTCCTGCCCCCCCTCCTTTCTTCTTTTTTCTTCTTCTCTTTTGCTATCTCTTCCAATCAATTCACGGGTATAAACTCCTAGAGGTGCCTCTATATTCTGTACCCACACAATTTAATAGATGTTGAATGGTTGTCACTCTTACATGTACATGCGTATTTTGCATAGTGAGAATATACTCCATACTTACCTGACCCTCCTGTTGACATCTGAATGTTTTTCTTTTTGTACAATTTATACTGTTAAATTTCAATAAAAATATATTTGACTCTGAAAAGTGCTGTTCCAGCGAGTCTGAACATCTTGTTGAAGTCTTTTAATGGGTTGACCAAGCTGGACCTGAATATCTTGCAGCCGAGAATATGCCAGATTTGAATGTTTAAAGTGCCCAACTATTTTGCGCCCAACTCCCACAGCCTCCGTAATGCTGCGCTGTGATAAAAGCCGCTCTGAGACAGCCAGCTGCAGTGTATGTGCCACCAGAGCCGATCGGCCCTATAGGCACACTATGCAAGCTGCTTAGGGCCCCGCCGCTGTGGGGGGGCCCCCAAGACCCAGCATCCCCCCCTGCACCTTTTGCTTAGGGCCCCAGGGAGGTCAGGATCGGCACTGTGTGCCACTCATGAAAGACTCTGAAGACCAGCCTCTTCTACACCTTTTTTTCATATTTCTGCCATTATCACAGACTACCACATGGACAGAACTTTTGGGAATCGCCCAAGTGTCAAGCATTTCTTCTAGTATGCTTCTTATAGCTTGGCCTGTGTGAGAGCCTTGACATTTATTTGCGTGCAGCATGACTTGGTGCAGAGTGAAATTGGCATCAATCCACTGTGCAGTTAAGCTAATTACAGAAATGGGACTCACACTACTGCTCCAAATGTCCATGGGGAAACTGATAGCCTTTATGTCCTCCTGTAGCATGTTGGTATTGTGTTTTTTCACTGTGTTGTGTAATTGTGGCAACAGGACATCTGTAACATGTCGGTGGCTGGGAATTTCATACTTTGGCTCCAAAAGATTCATAAGTCGCCAAAAACCCACATTGTCAACTATTGATAGTAGACATGTGCACAACAAAAAAATTTGTTTATTTTTTTTTCGTTTCGTTTTTTTCGTTTCCGTTGATTCGTAACAATTCGTACATTCGTAAGTCGTCGGTGTTTGTATTCGTAACGATTCGTACATTCGTAAGAGTTATTTTTTCGTTGATTCGTTTTTTCGTTAGTTTAATTTTCGTTTATTCGGTTATTCGAAATTCGGACGCATTCGTATTTATTCGTACATTCGTAACATTCGTAACGATTCGTAAGAGTTATTTTTTCGTTGATTCGTTAGTTTAATTTTCGTTTATTCGGTTATTCGAAATTCGGACACATTCGTATTTATTCGTACATTCGTAACATTCGTAGATTCGTAATCGGAGCATAATTCCTAATTTTTATGTAATGTGTATGCTATTATTACATTTTAATAATTTACGAATCGAAAAAAAAAGTTACGAATCGAAAAAAAAAAGTTACGAATGTACAAATTTTTTCGTTCAATCTATTCAAAGCACGTTAAGCAGCACCATTGTAAGGGACACCGAAAATTTCCAATTCAACAAAAAAAAAAAAAAGTTAAGAATTGAAAAAAAAAGTTACGAATCGAAAAAGAAGGTTACGAATGTACAAATTTTTTCGTTCAATCTATTCGAAGCACGTTAAGCAGCACCATTGTAAGGGACACGGAAAATTACCAATTCAACAAAAAAAAAAAGTTACGAATGTACAAATTTTTTTCGTTCGTTTTCGTTTTTCGGATTTTCTTCATTCGTACATTCGTTGTTTCTAATTTGTTTTTTTCGGATTTTCGTTTTTTTTCGGATTCGTTAGATTCGGATGATTCGTTAATCGGATTCGTACGATTCGAACGATTCGTTATTCAGATTCGTTCGATTGGAACGATTCGTTCATTTGTACGAAAACAAACAAACGAAAATAACGAAGAAAAACGAAACGAATTGCACATGTCTAATTGATAGTGGCTGATCATCAAGAACGATGAATTGGGTAACTACTTCAGAAATTTTTTGAGCCCTTGGGTTATCCATGGAATTTTTTTTACATCTGGCAAGGGTTTGCTGCAGTGTCAGCTGCTGAGTGACAGCTGTAAATTCGCCATGCTCAGTCTTGTGTTTCATTTCGAGGTGTTTTATGAGATAACTGGTATTATAAGAACTAACTTTTGAACCTCCTCTGGATATTTTGGCAGAACAGAGTTTGCAGTCTGCAATGCGTTTTTTGGTTTCATCAATATTAAAGAACTTCCAGACAGCGGACATTTTGCTGGCAGTGGCATCTGTTTGCATTGCACTTAAAGCTATAAATAAGTCTCTCCACCTTAAGGGGGGGGGGGGGGAATGAGGAAAATGGGGAAAAAAAATTTGAGCCCAAATGATTGCTTTTCTGATTTTTTTCACACATGACACCTACTATTTTTTTGAATAATGAAGCTGCTCTCACCAGCGCTTGTTGTTCTTTCCTGCTGCATCCAGCATCTTGGTGTGGCCAAGTAAACCAGTGGCAGTGGGGATGATGAAATCCATCTGTCGCGTTCAGGTACAACGGTCGCGGACGGTATCTCTACAATACAAAAAGCAGAGGATGGTCTCAGAAAGGCACATGCAGGAAAATGTTAGGCAAGAGACAATGATGATTTATGTAACAGCAGCAGTCATTTGCCGCCATGAAGAGAGGGCCGGACAGAACGAGTGCAATGAGGATAGGGAGGGCCGGACATGACTGTGTGTCTAGTGACACACCAAAAAGGAATGTAGCAGGGAGGGGTTAGCAGGGGGCAGCAAATAGGAGGCAGGGGGAGCGGCATTATAAAAAGGGGGCGTGGCCGAGCGGGAACACTCGTATGGAAATCACAGGAGGAGGCAGTTTTTCCCACCCACCCTCCCAATAGTTAAGTTTTGTTGTGAAGGTTTTAATGCTTTTGTTATCATTTCAGGAAATCAAGATGGATGTCTGGAAGAAAGTGGGTTGGCGGTGTTTAGGTTGGTCAGTGACGGTGGCAGTGATGTAGTTGGTGAGTGTGTGGGGGGCTCGTCATGAGATGGCCCCTCCGGTGTAGTGCATCGAAGTTCGATGATTACTCTGTGTGCACTGCGGGATAGGGTTTTGTCTCCGGGCGGTTAAAATGGAGGCCTACTTGGTTCGGTTAAATCCTGCAGTGCCCCCTGGTGGTAGATATATATATATAGTCATATATATATATATTGGTTAATTAAAATGGTTGTGTTACAAGTGTTAGCCCCGTCACTGACCAACATAAGAGGGTATAACCGATGGTTATTTATGTTTACAATAAAATGTTTATGGTTATTTATGGTTAATTTTATATGGTTATTTATACGGTTTTATATGGTTATTTATATTTGGAGTTAAGTTTAATAAAGGCTGTTGTGGCCATTTACTCCACAAGAAGTACGGTGTGGCCCATTATTTAAGAGGGGTAGCAAAAAGGGGGTTTTGGAATAAAGGGGTCACAACAGAAGGGGTGGTCTTTACTAGGCTACACGAGTCATGGACATGTTAGGCAACAGAGACAATGTGGGACACTAAGTTATATGTAACACACACAAACACAGGCTGGCCGCCATGTTAGGCAAGTGATGTAAGACACATAACATAAGTGAGAAAGCAGCAGTTATAGAGAAGAGCACTCACCGGCGGCCATGAGGGGACATGGTGTAAGGAGGACGCTCGCCATGTGGGGCAACCATGTAGCAGACGCAGCAGCAGCAAAACACGTCATGAGGGAAACAGCACTCAACGCCGTGTGGAGAGGCCGCAACCTTATCCGGTTCCCGAGCTCCGCCCAAGCTGACATCACTTCTGGTGTCAGTTTCTGGTATTGGTGAATTTTCCCGAGTACTGATACCCCGAAAAGGCCAAGTATCGGCACCGATACTGATATCGGGGCATCCCTAGTACAAACCACAACTAACAGTGTTTGTGCCAGTGTTACCAAAAGAATCTCAATTTGTCCTGAAATAAATACGGTATAATCCATCTGGATACGCAATGTAGTTGGGATGATATGAACAGATTTACTAACACAGGTCAAAGTTGAAAAATTGTGTTTAGGCATTAACATTAGTTTTCCCCTCAGTCACTAAGGGGTTAAACAATAATTACTGAGGGAGTTTACAGAATAAAATAAATTTGGGTATAAAATTGTGGATGAAGGAAAAGGCTACAGAGTTCAGGAACAATGTAAAAGGGAAGCAGAGTAACACTTCTCCAGGATGCCGGCAGTCAGTCACCATAACACAATGACATCACTCAGCATGCCGAGCAGAGCAATACAATCACAGCCACTTGTCTATTATACAGAACCTCCATATTTATAGCTGTATTCCTGGGAGACCCTCATGATTGTTGCTCGGGGTTCTGAGCCTTGTGCCCCATGAAAATTGGGGGCTTTTCTGGTTGGAGAGACTCCAATCTACAGAGGGTTGGTGGGATGATGGTGTCTGGGAGGATCTGCTACACTAATAACTCTCTTACATAGTTACATAGTAGGTGAGGGTGAAAAAAGACACAAGTCCATCAAGGGCAACCAATGTGTATGATTATATGTCAGTATTACATTGTATATCCTAGTATGTAGCGGTCGATCAGGTGATTATCTAATATTTTTTTTAAACTATCGATGCCCCCCGCTGAGACCACCGCCTGTGGGAATTCCGAATCCTTGCCGCTTTTACAGTAAAGAACCCTCTACTTAGTTTAAGGTTAAACCTCTTTTCTTCTAATTTTAATGAGTGGCTCCCTTCCACGAAAAAGTGTTCTCCCTATTGTGGCGTCACCAGTACGGTATTTGTAAATTGAAATCGTATCCCCTCTCAAGTGTCTCTTCTCCAGAGAGAATAAGTTCAGTGATCACAGCCTTTCTTCATAACTAATATCCTCCCAGACCCTTTATTAGCTTTGTTGCCCTTCTTTGTACTCGCTCCATTTCCAGTACATCCTTCCTGATGACTGGTGCCCAGAACTGGACAGCATACTCCAGGTGCGGCCAGACCAGAGTCTTGTAGAGCGGGAGAATTATAATTTTATCCCTGGAGTTGATCCCCTTTTTAATGTCAATATTCTGTTTGCTTTGTTAGCAGCAGCTTGGCATTGCATGCCATTGCTGAGCCTATCATCTACTAGGACCCCCAGGTCCTTTTCCATCCAAAACCCCGCCAGAGGTTCTCCCCCCGTCTATAAATTGCATTCAGATTTTTGCCACCCAAATGCATTATTTAAAATTTTTCTATATTGAACCTCATTTGCCATGTAGTTGCCCACCCCATTAAATTTGTTCAGATCTTTTTGCAAGGTTTCCACATCCTGCGGGTCATTTATGAACAAATTAAATAGGATTGGTCCCAGCACAGAACCCTGGGGGACCCCACTACCCACCCCTGACCATTCCGAGTACTCCCCATTTATCACCACCCTCTGAACTCGCCCTTGTAGCCAGTTTTCAATCCATGTACTCACCCTATGGTTCATGCCAACGGACCTTACTTTGTACAGTAAACATTTATGGGGAACTGTGTGAAATGCTTTTGCAAAATCCATATACACCATGTCTACGGGCCCTCATTTATCTCTTAGTTATTATTTTATACATTTCAGAGGTTTGTCAGGACTAATCACCTCCCTAATCTTATTTCCAGCCAAACTGAAGAAGACGACACATGGCAAAACATTATCAGGTTAGTAGGACATTCACGTCTGATATGCAATCTTTTCTGGATGAACTTTTTGTTTTATTGTAGTTTGAATCAGTGGTGGAACCAGGGCCGGTGCTACCTCTAGGCAAGCTAGGCAGCCACCTAATGCCGCGTACACACATGCAGACTTTTGCCGGCGGACTTAGTCCAGCGGACAATCCGCCGGACTTTCCAGCTGGGTCCGCTGGACTTTCCGAGCGTGTGGACTTGCCCACACACGCACAGACTTCTCCGGCGGACAATCCGCCGGCCAAAAGTCCGCGGGACTTTTGAAAATGAACGGACTTGCCCACACACGGAGCAGTCCGTTCATTTAGAACGTAACTTCAGGTTACGTAGCTAGCGTAGGCAGTAAATGCCGCCGCGCTAGCTCCGTGACCTGCATGGATTTAAAGGGACTCCCCACACCGAAAAAACGGCGTGGGGGTTCCCCCCAAATCCATGTCAGACCCTCATCCGAGCACGCAGCCTGGCAGGCCAGGAAGGGGGGGGACGAACGAGCGCCCCCCCCTCCTGAGCCGTACCAGGCCGCATGCCCTCAACATGGGGGGTGCCCTGGGGAAAGGGGGGCCGTGCGGCCCCCCCACTCCAAAGCACCTTGTCCCCATGTTGATGAGGACAAGGGCCTCTTCCCGACAACCCTGGCCGTTGGTTGTCGGGGTCTGCGGGCGGGGGCTTATCGGAATCTGGGAGCCCCCTTTAATAAGGGGGCCCCCAGATACCGGCCCCCCACCCTATGTGAATGAGTATGGGGTACGATGTACCCCTACCCATTCACCTAAGGTGTAAAATGTAAAGTACAAAAACACACACACTTTTGAAAAAATATTTTATTGCACTGCTCCGGGGGTCTTCTTCCGTCTTGGGGGTCTTCTTCCGTCTTGGGGGTCTCTCGCCGGACTCCCCCGCAATTTACCAAGCTCTTTTACCGAGCGGGGAAGTCCGGCTACCTTCTTCGTCGTCGCCGCCGTCGTCTGGGGGTCTCGATCCGCCTTCGGGGGTCTTCCGGGGTCTTCCAGGGGTCTCTTCTGTTCTTGCGGCGGCCATCGTCTTCCGCGACGCCGGCGCCTTCTTCTTCTTCTTCTTCTTGTCCTTCTTCTTCTTCTTCTTCTTCTGATGTTGACCCGATGCTCTCTCTGCCCGGAATGGCAAAGCCGCGCTGCGCTGGGACTTATATAGGGACATGGGGACAGGGTCACATGCTCATGTCACATGGTGACCCCGCCCCCTTGTGTTGTCACAGTCCCGGAGGATGCTGGGACTGTGACATCGCAAGGGGGCGGGGTCACCATGTGACATGAGCATGTGACCCTGTCCCCATGCCCCTATATAAGTCCCAGCGCAGCGCGGCACAGGCATTCCGGGCAGAGAGAGCGACGGGTCAACATCGGAAGAAGAAGAAGAACAAGAAGGACAAGAAGAAGAAGGCGGCGCCGGCGCGGAAGACGACGACCGCCGCAAGAACAGAAGAGACCCCCGGAAGACCCCGGAAGACCCCCGAAGGCGGATCGAGACCCCCAGACGACGGCGGCGACGACGAAGAAGGTAGCCGGACTTCCCCGCTCGGTAAAAGAGCTTGGTAAATGGCGGGGGAGTCCGGCGAGAAGACCCCCAGGACGGAAGAAGACCCCCGGTGAATGGGTAGGGGTACATCGTACCCCATACTCATTCACATAGGGTGGGGGGCCGGGATCTGAGTGCCCCCTTAAACCCCCGCCCGCAGACCCCGACAACCAACGGCCAGGGTTGTCGGGAAGAGGCCCTTTTCCTCATCAAAAGTGTGGGTGTTTTGTTTTACTTTACATTTTACACCTTAGGTGAATGGGTAGGGGTACCCCCACGCCGTTTTTCGGCGTGGGGAGTCCCTTTAAATCCATGCCAGCTTACGGAGCTAGCGCGGCGGCATTTACTGCCTACGCTAGCTACGTAACCTGAAGTCACGTGCTAAATGAACGGACTTGCCGATGAGCGGCAAGTCCGTTCATTTCAAAAGTCCCGCGGACTTGCCTACTAACGGCGGGATTGTCCGCCGGACTGCCAAGTCCAGCGGATAATTTTAAAACCAAACTTAAAACTTTGGTCCGCCGGACTTTGGCGCCAAAAAGTCCGCCGGCGCCTACACACGAGGGGATTATCCGCTGGACTTCAGTCCAGAGGATAATCCCGCAGGAGTGTTCCTTCCTACTCTCTTCTCTCTGCAACAAACAACTAATGCCGCATACACACAACCGGACTTTGACAGCAAAGGTCCAATGGAACAAATCCATCGGACAATTCGATCGTGTGTGGGCTCCATCTGACTTTTTCTGGCCAAAAATCTGACGGACTTTCGAAATTTTTCACGTTTTTCCGCCGGACCCAGTTCCTATGGAGAAATCCGCTCATCTGTATGCTAGTCCGAAGGATGAAAACCAACACTAGGGCAGCTATTGGCTATGAACTTCCTTATTCTAATCCGGTCGTACGCCATCACGTTCAAATCCGTTGGACTTTGGTGTGATTGTGCGTGGCCAAGTGCGTTCATTCAGAAAGTCCGTCAGAACTCCGCCGAAAGTCTGTTGGGAAGACCGTCAGACCTAGTCTGCCGGAAAGTCCAGTCGTGTGTACGCGGCATAAGTCTCAGCTTCAGCAGGCATTCGCACATAGTGTCAGAGGTGCAGTGGCGGCGGAGGACTGTGTCTGTGTCCCGACTCCCGAATGAATGAAAGCAAGCAAACATTCATTGATGGGCACTAGTAGGCTACATTGTTGGGTGCTGGTGAGGCTGCATTTGATGGGCACTGGTGAGGCTGCATTTGATGGGCGCTTCATTAAAAAGGTGAAGTATACATGGGCAGGGCAAAGGGGCTGGATTCAGGGGTAAAGGCAAGGGGGATGTGGCAAAATTAGGTTTCGCCTAGGGTGTCAAAAATCCTTGCACCAGCCCTGGGTGGAACTACCAGGGTTGCAAAGGTCGCCCTGGCATTCTGCCACTGTAGGGGGGCCAAGATGGCAGGAAGGGGGCCCACTGCAGAACATGAGCTCAGTTCACACTGCTGTGATCCCAAAGTTGTGCAACTTGCTTGCAATTTATTTGTGACTTGCTTGTGATTTTGTGATTTAATATTGTGGTCTATGGCCCTCAAATCACACCAAGTCACAGAAAAGTATTGCAGGAACCTTTTTCTTTGTTGCTGCGCCTTGAGTCACATTTATTAGGAAAAGATTTGAAAATGGTGCTAATTGTCACAATGAAGGAACTGCACTGACCCACATCCCTAAAATGAATAGTTTAAAAACAGTTTTCCTCTAGGTGGGACTTTGAAAGGACAGTGAACAGCTACAGAGTCACACAGGATTACACAAATATATAAAGCTTTAATTGATTTAAGTTAAAGGAGTAGTCACACATATATATATATATATATATATATATATATATATATATATATATATATATATATATATATATATATATATATACACACACACACACACACACACACACACACACACACACACACACACACACACACACACACACACACACACACACACACACACACACACACACACACACACACACACACACACACACACACACATACAATACATGAAGTATGATGGATGCTGATACAGAATTTACACAATTTGTATAACAGTTGACAACCCCAATTGATCTGTTGAAATACAATGAGGAGAACAGAAATACCCAACGCGTTTCAAGTCTGCAATGTAATTTCTCTTCTTCAGGGGTGTGCGGTTACAACAGGACGTATATATGTCTGCAATTGATAAAGAGTATGTATGAATAAGAATATGTATATAATGCAACATCATAATGGACATGCATAATATCACAACATTCCTTATTATATATCACAATTGTAAATGCACTAACCATGCTAACTGTATAAGCATTCAAGGTATGTTCCATCCGATTAAAGAAGAGATACTAAAGACATGCTGCGGTTATGAGCCCAACCAGTTTCAGTCCAGCGAAAAAGAGACACTGTCCAAGGTGCATCTGAGCCAAAATGTATTCCCTCACAAAGGGCACCCTAAAATAGCCCCATTGGGGGTCCCCCTTGTGTGTCCTGGAGCAACAATTGTCACTGTGGAGGAAAGGAAAAATAATTATTTGGTGTAATGTATGGAACCAAAGTCTATAAAAAGACAGCTCAAAATATAATGTATATGGGTGTCCGTATACATGACAGGTACATATAGGCCACATCCATGTAAAAAACATGACATGTGTATGTCACTATATCTGTGTGTGTGTGTGTGTGTGTGTGTGTGTGTGTGTGTGTGTGTGTGTATATATATATATATATATATATATATATATATATATATATATATATATATATATATATATATATATATATATATATATATATATATATATATATATATATATTCCCCCCCCCCCCCGACCCAAAAAAGAAGAGGAAGTCTCCTCTCTCTCTCTCTCCCAGCTAATTCCCCTTGGGTTCTGATACCAGCGTCTCTGTTTTCAGTTATTCAAATTTACATCTATAAGGTTTCTCCCCTCCCTCTGTATTAATAAAAAGATTCCATACAGACCATGTTTTCAGATATATCCCTCATTTCTGTCGGGATGTCCATACCAGATCTTCCATAAGGTTTAATTGTTCTACCCTTTTAAGCCACATTCCTACGGATGGTGGTTGTGTCTGCTTCCACGTAAGTGGGATACATGATTTGGCTGCGTTACAAAAGGTGACATAAGATGGATTTCTTATATAATTTAGCCAAAATTTTAGTGTCCTGTAATAGGAAAAAGGACGAATCTTCCGGTATCTCTTGATCACTAAATTTTTGGGAAATTCTCTGTACTTCTTTCCAGAAACCCTTTATTCTGGAACAAGACCATCTGCACTAACATCCCTTCTTTCTCTCCGCAGAGCCAACATCTGTCTGATACCTCCGGGTAGCATTTATGTAGGAAAGCTGGGGTACGGTACCACGAGACAGGATCTTAAAATTGGTCTCTTGCATTCTTGTGCAGATTGAAGATTCAAATATATTATATATTATGTTGTTGCGCTGTTCCTCCGAGAAGGTTTGATCCAGGTCCCACTCCCTAAAGTAGGGCAGCCGGAAACCCTCCGAAGGTGCGACCAGCAACGCATAGATTTTAGAGAGGGTTTGATGTAATATCCCTCTCACATTGCAGTACCCCTCTAATGGTGTTAAGATGCGTTCATAGCCACTTGGTGATCTTAAGGTATTTAGAAAATGTCTCAGCTGTACCGCACGCCAAAAGTCCAATTTAAATGGTATGGATCCTGTTGTCATCGAATGTATCGTAGGTCATGTTCCACTTGACACAAAGTGGGAGGCTTGGAAGATCCCCTGGTCCAGCAATACCCCAAAGTTTCCCTTCCTCAGGCCTGGTTCAAATTGTGGATTCCCCAATATTGGAAACAAAGGTGAAACTATTGCCGACAGTTTACCCTTAAAAAATAGCTCGTAGCTCATCTTTAGTGTAGGTCCTATCAAGGGATGTGCCTTCATAGTGGTCGGGAGCTCTCTATAACACCAAGCGGCCCGTTGCAGTAGCGCACTACTCTGAGCCTGTTCTAGACCCGGCCACATCTTCCAGTCTCCATGCCTACTCCAATCAATCAGTCGGCTCAAAAGAGCCACCTGATAATATTTATGCAGGTCTGGTACCGCTAAACCACCATATTGTTTAGGTAAGGTCAACAGAGATCTTCTAATTCTTGGACATTTATTTGCCCATATGAATCCAGTCAGTAGGTATTTGCTTAAAATAATATTTAGGTATAGCGATAGGTAATGCCTGAAATAAATACAGGAACTTTGGTAAGATATTCATTTTAATAATATTACACCTACCAAACCATGAATAGAGCCCCCTTTGCCATTTTCCCAGAAGACTTCGCACACTGTGTAATAATGGTGGGAAGTTGAGATTATACGTGTGTGAAAGATCTAGCGGGATAAAGGTTCCCAAATATTTCAAGGCTTGGTCTGACCATTTAATTTTATAACTTGACTTCAATGTTCTCAATATATCTTTGGGAATCATTACTCCCATAGCTTCTGATTTTGATAGATTAATCTTGAAGTCCGATAGAGAACCATATATCTCTATTTCTTGCAAAAGATTAGGTAATGAAACTATCAGATTGGTCAGTGAAAATAACATATCATCCGTGTAAGCCGAGGTCTTATACTGCATTCCTCCAATATCTGAATTTGATTGAATCTTACACAATAAGGGCTCCAAGGACAAAACAAATAAAATTGGGGACAGAGGGCAATAGGCAATAGGCTTATTATTAACAGTCATTTGGCACATGTGTTCCCATATTTGGTGCTGCAGGGCATGAAACAGCTGCCAACATAGACTGCCTTCTAATAGATAGACCACACTGCATTGGTTCATCTGTCAATGGACAGTGTGCTGCAACATGTCTCAGTCCTTGGCAATGAAAACACCTGACGTTTCCCCAGTTTGGTTTGCTGAAAGGCAGGGGCTCTTATTTGGGATGCCAAACTTCAGTCCTGGCACCAAAATTCCTCCCCCCCCCCATTTCCTTGCCATGCTTACCACCCACTTCCCCTGGAACAGTCTTACTGGTTGCCTGGGGAGACCGTGGCTTTGGGTGGAAAGTCTGTGCAGCTGTAGGGGTGGTGACCAGGCTCTCTGCAGCAAAGTACCTTTCAAAGAGTTCCACCAGGTTGTCTTCCGAATTGGGGTCTCCTTGACTCACCCACTTCTGCAGGGGAATTGGTAGTGACCTCAGGAACCGGTCCATGACCACACGCTCCACTATTTGTGGCCCAGACAGGGACTCCGGCTGTAGCCATTTCATGACCAGGTGAATTAGGTCAAACATCTGCGACCTTGGGGGCTCTCGTCTTGGAAGAACCAGCTGTGGACCCACTGTGCTCGAACTGCCAAGGTGACACCAAGTCCCTCCAGGATTTTCCGCTTGACCTTTTCATAGTCTCCTGCTTCTGCTGCCTCCAAATCATAGTAGGTCTTCTGCAATTCTCCAGAAAAGGGAGCGACCAGTCCTGCCCACTGGGTTTTAGGCCAACCTTCCCTCTCAGCGGTCCGTTCTAATGTTAGCAGAAAGGCCTCTGGATCATCATCTGCAGTCATCTTAGAAAGAAAGTGACCCATATGGATGGGTGAGGGCTTGTTTTCAACATCATCAACTTTAGCAGGTGACCACTGTGCTAGCATCTGCACAACCTCAGCCAAGGTTTTCCTAGCCACTTTTGCCTCAGCGGCTAGCTGTTCAAACAGCCTCTGCGATTGCTCCTGTGCGATAGTGTTGGCTTGCTGTAATGTTTGTTTGCTGCTGTGCAGCATTTGCAGGCTATTCTGCAGCATTTGCTGCTATGCAGCATTGGATATCATCAATTGTTTTAGGATTTCCTCCATGCTAAGTCACTCTAGGTACTGGCCTTTTAAGTAGTAACTTACTACAGCTGCCTGCATTCTCCACCATATGTAACCGGGGGGACAGGTAGCAGGTACAAAGCTCCCTGGGATGAGCAGTTGTTCAGGCACAGATACCAAATCCAGTGTGGTAGTGACAAGCAGTGCTGTGTTTATTTGTGCTATATACAAGTCTATATACACTTATACAGGTGCTGTGTAAGTTGCCTGAAGCCACAGTTGGGCTGTTAAAATGTCTGGTTTTGGTACCAGTCTAGCTGGGTTACACTGGGTTCTCCTTGACAGTAGGTGTCGCTGTCACCGCCGGCAAGTGTAGAAAGTAGTCTAGCTGGATGTATTAAATGCCACTTACCTCTCGGAACCAGCCCAGTGGGAGTGTTCTCCTGCTGTGAATTCTGGGAGGGGGTATTTAAGGTACTGAGATCACGTGTTTCGGGGTTACGGTCCAGAAGATATCTTCTGTCTTTTTGGTCCTGGTCCTCTTGACCAGCCCTCACAGCCCTCCTGACCTCGGGTGCAGATCCATGCATTTCCAAGTCTCAGGGCTGGATAGCCCGAGGCGAAGCAACTGCAGGGACAGGCCTGAATGGATATTGGGACCTAATGATTCAAAGGTGGTCCGGTGCCGTCTCATCTAAGGAGAGGCCCAGCAACTGGAGGAGCATCCAGGGGAGGACTCTTCAGAAGAGGGGCATATGCAAGGCTGGTTTCTCTGAAGGGCCCTGGAGGCTCAGTTGAAGGACACTTTATGGATTTACACTCATACAGTATCGCTGGACCGGCTGAGAGATACTGGTACCGTATAATAGCTCTCTAAATTTGTTTATGTCCCTCGGTTACACTCAAGTCTGTGGCAGAGACTTTTCCTAAAGTATTCTACAACCAAGTCTGTGGCAGAGACTGTACCGAGTATCCTACCGGCTGCTAGGCCTAGTGAGAGAGACCTTTCCGGGGGTGCTGAATCCAGTTGTGAAACAGTTAAATCTCTGGATTCATCTGATATCTTCACCCTGCAATCTAAGTACCTGAACTCACCCCTAAACCCTCTATCCTTATTGAGAGACTGTGTTCAACTTTTTCTGAATAAAAACCCTAAAAGAGGATTCAGTGTCAGTCTCAACCTTTACTCTGGGTTACTTTCCACGGGCTCCCCAAGACGGAGCTACAACAGGTGAGGTAACGGTAAGCCTTAAAAAAACAGCAGCTTCTTCAGGGGTCAATGCTACACAAATAAGAACATCAATAGCAAAACAAAAACCTAGCCATGTCTTGGCTCTAACTACACAATATATACAGGTCCCTAACTACCAGGCTGAACAAGCCTACAGCTTGTCAGCTTCCACATAACCTCCTTAACAGCTTTTACCAATCTTTTGCTCTTCACAGACCAGTGTTGTCTGTGTTTCCCAGGCGTTGTCCCACATCACTCCCCCGTGGCACATGTACAGGAGCGAGGCAACCCAGAAGGGAATCCGGTCATCTAGCTCCAGTGGAGACAGAGGCCGTACATGTCACTGCGACGTGGATGGCCCCCGTGTGCCGAGTGAGGAACTCATTGGGCATGTGCCAAGAAACAGACAAAGCTCACTGACCGGAACAATAAAGGGAAAGAGAAACCAATGTCAGTAACCACAAGGCAAATACACAGGTAAAACAGGGGATTTAAGATGGAGAACTCCCCAGGTGAACCAGTAAATTAGCAATTCAAGGGGTATAAGTGTAAATATGAATCTACAAAATAGCCTACATATTCACTTGTGTCTTAAAGTTGATAGATCGTTGAATGATTTAAGCAATAAACACAAAACACACATATAGCAAGAAGCATATACCGAAAATCCAGTATTCCTAGAGAGGGGATCACAAAAGATGGAAAGTATAGAATACACATTTCAGAGATGCCATCAGATGCTTGTGTTCATGATTGGTCAAAGGCTCTCACTCCCATGTAGAAAGCATGGGGTCAGTCCAGCTACTTTCTCATGCTGTATGGGCAGAGAGACTTGGGACCATTTCACTCTTCAGCCACACCTCAGGTAAATATCGATTTTTTTTTTTAAATTTAGTTTAAAAAAAAAAAAACTTTGACCCAATCACTCATTTATCCAGAGGGGATCTCATTAATAGAAGATAACACTCTCCCCCTCTGGTATTTCCTAGTTTCTATTTTTTTTCACTTTTTGTCTTTTTGCCTTGCTTTCTCTTTTTCCATATCAGATTGCAGGCTATCCGCTTGGTCATCTGGGAGCATTCTAGAGCCCCGTGATGAACGGTGTGGACTGAGGAACATCAATAGGTCCCTCTCTCCCCACCTGAGTTTCATGCAAGTGGCTGGGCAGGTATATATATATATATATATATATATATATATATATATATATATATATATATATATATATATATATATATATATATATATATATATATATATATATATACACACACACAGATATACTATATATTGTCATACATATGTTTTTTTTTACATGGATGTGGCCTATATGTACCTGTCATGTATACGGACACCCATATACATTATATTTTGAGCTGTATTTTTATAGACTTTGGTTCCATACATTAGACCAAATAATTATTTTTCCTTTCCTCCACAGTGACAATTGTCGCTCCAGGACACATGAGGGGGACCCCCAATGGGGCTATTTTAGGGCACCCTTTGCGAGGGAATACATTTTGGCTCAGATGCACCTTGGACAGTGTCTCTTTCTCGCTGGACTGAAACTGGTTGGGCTCATAACCTCAGCATATCTTTAGTATCTCTTTTTTAATCGGATGCAAGATACCATGAATGCTTATACAGTTTGCATGGTTAGTGCATTTACAATTGTGATATATAATAAGGAATGTTGTGATAGTATGCATGTCCTTTATGATAATGCATTATATATATTCTTATTCATACATACTCTTTTTATCATTTGTAGACGTATATGCGTCCTGTTGTAACTGCACGCCGCTGAAGAAGAGAAATTATATTGCAGACTTGAAACGCGTTGGATTTTTCTGTTGTCCTCATTGTATTTCAACAGATCAACTGTGGTTGTCAACTGTTATACAAATTGTGTAAATTCTGTATCAGCATCCAGCATACTTCATGTATTGTGTATATATATATATATATATATGTGACTACCCCTTTAACTTTTAACAATTAAACCTTCACAGATTTATTAGGACAGCACCCATTGAAATGAATAAAAATATAATTAATCTTTATTTTCCATATATTAATGGTCAAACAAGAAAATTACCATTAATGTCATAGATTCAGGAGTCATTCTGCTCTACTGGCTCACACAACGTTGATTCTTGTGTGTTCTCTTTCCGAGTCATTCACAGACTGGACTTGACTTGACTGTCTGCAGTCTTCTTCACACTCAGACATCAAACAGAAGAGAATCGTGTGTGCTCTGTGATTTATTCAGACTCTTGAAGTCTTGGTGGCTCACAGATAATCATGTTATATCTAATTTTACAAATCATGATCTGAGACTGCTGTGTTTTCAGCTCCCTCTCTAACTCATCCTGAAAGGGGAGGATCTTTGACAATGAATGGAATCAGATTCACTTTCATGACTTGATTCATTCAAACCCTGTAGTGAGTTGATTCACTGATTTGATTCAGTGATTCAGTAGCCAAGCCTAGTGGGATTCCAAGATAAAAAAAAAAAAGATGCCAAAGACCTAGTGTATGGAAATCCATCCGCAGAGCTTCTACTCCCCCAGACAATGGGCAGACAGGGGCCAGGCTATTCCCATCAGAATGGACGGCAGATCCACAGAACATCGTCGGCTCCTGAAGAGCACGCGATATGTGTTTTTTTCTATTTAAACTTTCTAAAACCGCAGTTTGGTTTTGATTATACCAAATTATTGTTTCAGTGCAAGTCTAGCTGGATTGCACTGGGTTCTGTTGGTCGCTGTCACCTATGGAAAGTGTGAGACTGCAGTTTGGCTAGTCGCACTGAGTGCCAATCTCTCTCGGAACCAGCCCAGTGGGAGTGTCGTCTTGCTGTGAAAGCTGGGAGAGGGTACTTAAGGTACTGACATCACGTGTTTCTGGATTCTGGTCCAGAAGCCATCTCCTGTCTGTTTGGTCCTGGTCCTCCTGACAAGCCCCCGTGGCCCTCCTGACCTGGGGTGCGGATCCATGCAATTTTGAATATCAGGGCTGGATAGCCCAAGGTGAAGCAACTGCAGGGATAGGCCCGAATGAATGTCAGGGCTGAATTATCCAAAAGTGGTCCAGTGCCATCTCAGTTAGGAGAGGCCCAGCAACTGGAGAAGCACCCAGGGGAGGACTCTTCGGGAGGAGGCCATGCGCTAAGGCTGGCTTTCGAGAAGAAGCCTGGAGGCTCAGTTGAAGGACACTAAGTAGATCTACACTCATACGGTATTGCCGGACCGGCTGCAAGATACTGGTATAGTATGATAGCTATCTAAATTTATCTAGTCCCTCAGTTACAACCAAGTCTGTGGCAGAGACTTTGCTCTATCCAACACTTCACCGGCTGCTAGGCCTAGTGTGAGGAGGTCTATCGCGGTTGTGAAAATCAAGTTGTGAGACAGTTGCTCTCTGGATTTCTACAGTGAGAGATTTTCTAACTAAGCAGTTCCAAAGGTACCCGAACTTCCACCCTAACCCTCTATCTGACTTCTAAGAGACTGTTTTATCTTTTTTTCCCAATAAATAGCCATAAAAAGGAAGATAAAGTGTCAGTTTATACATTTTTCTGGGCCATCTACCAAGGGAACCCTAGACGGAGATGAGGTGAAGAAGGTAACGGTAAGCCCAATAAAACCAGCAGCTCCTTCGGGGGTTAGTGCTACAATTGTTTATAATGAAAATAAAATAAAATGAAACATAAGTGAAAACCCATATAGAGGAAAACACATTATATATATATTACCTTTGGTCCATATATTCTCAGTATGACAGATTATTGCCGGACATTTACATTATACATACAGATACCTTACAGAAATACATAGTCTAGATATCAGAAAGGTACATATGGAAATGTACAGAAAGCATTTTTTATTATTACCAAGTCAAGTCAATGTGGCCATTCAACAAGGAAAAATCGATTTTCAGATTAGAGTAGGAAAGGGAAAACAATGGGGAAAGAAGGAGGGGAAGAGCTAAATTTACCATAAATTGGAGTCAAATATATAAAGAAATGGGACATATCTAATGGTGTCATGTAACCCTGGTGATTGGGTGGTCCTTAGTTTGTATATGCATTTAGCCTCAATTTGCAGGATTTTCTGATCAAAGTCGCCCCCCCCCCCCCCCACCGGGGGTGAATTCTAGAAAGTACCTGGAACCTTAAAGAACCCGTTTTATAATCATGGGCCTGGGCAAAGTGTCTGGGTATAGGGTCCTCAGAGACCCATATATGTATATCTGTGACGTGTTCTTTATTACCTCTCCAGAAATTCTGCTTAGTTTTGCCCACATAGTGGCTTCCACAGCCACCCGTGAGCAAATACCCTCTGCCAATAGTGTCCCAGTTCACAAAGTGATAGATGGTTAGCTCTTCACCCAAGGGGAAGTGGACAATTCTGCCTGGTTGAATGAACTGACAGAAATCACATTTGCCGCAGAGGAAAGTTCTGCGAGATAAAGAACCACGGGGGTCTCTATTCTTTTGGGGAGAGAAATGACTTGACACTAGAATGTCACAAAGAGATTGGTTACATCTAAATATAAGGTGTGGCTCTGGTTCTATGAAAAGTTTTAATGATGGATCATCTGGTAACAGGTTCTATACATGGTACAAATGTGCCACTTTACAGGCAGACTAAGGGGACCCCCCGACACTATATTTAAAGGAATTTGTATTTTTTATTGTTTCACTTTAAGCATCATTAAAATCACTGCTCCTTTAAAAAAAAGATTATTTTTAACCGCTTAAGGAACGCCTCACGCCGATATACATTGGCAGAATGGCACGGCTGGGCACAACCACGTACCTGTACGTGGCCCTTTAAGAGCCCAGCTGTGGGTCGCACGCGCGCCGTCGGTGGCGTGCTCGCGACCCGGTCCCGAGCTCCGTAACCGCGGCCCCTGGACCAGCGAACCCGATCGCCGCTGGCGTCCCGCGATCGGGTCACAGAGCTGAAGAACGGGGAGAGGTCTGTGTAAACAAACCTCTCCCGTGCTTCCTACACTGCCTGTCACTGATCGGCTGTTCCTTGTTATCGGGAAAGCCGATCAGTGAAGTCAGACATAAAGCCACGCCCCCTACTGTAAAAAAAAACACACACACAGACTTAACCCCTCCCCGTCCCCTAGTGGTTAACTCCTTCACTGCCAGTGTCATTTACATAGGAATCAGTGCCCAAAAATGTGTCAAAAATGTCCGATGTGTCCGCCATAATGTCGCCGACGCAATAAAAATCGCTGATCGCCGCCATTACTAGTAAAAAAAAAATATGAATAAAAACGCTATAAAACTATCCCCAATTTTGTAAACGCTATAACTTTAGCGTAAACCAATAAATAATCGCTAATTGTGATTTTTTTTTTACCAAAATATGTAGAGGAATACGTATCGGCCTAAACTGAGGAAAAAAAAAATTTATATATTTTTTGGGATATTTATTATAGCAAAAGTTAAAAATATTGCATTTTTTTCAAAATTGTCACTCTATTTTTATTTATAGCGCAAAAAATAAAAAACGCAGGGGCAATCAAATACCACCAAAAGAAAGCTCTGTTTGTGGGAAAAAAAGGACGCCAATTTTGTTTGGGAGCCACGTCGCACGACTGCGCAATTGTCAGTTAAAGCGACGCAGTGCCGAATCGCAAAAAGGGGCCTGGTCCTTTGGCTGCAAATTGGTCCGGGCTTAAGTGGTTAAAAAATGTTTTTCACTGATGTCCCCCAGGGCAGTACCCGGGCCCCCATACCCTCTTTATGGCCAATTACTTCCATATAAGCCTTCAAAATGGGGACTTTTGATTTTTCCAGTTGGGATCCCATAAAACTACAATGGGGTTTGCCATTCGGGTCCAAACGTTTGTGATGTTTGAAAGTTCTGACGTGAACCAAAAAAGTGGGTGTTCGGCCCATCAGTAGTGATTACACGTAATACTCTGCAGAGGGATGGGTGACACGTAATACTCTGCAGTGTGATGGGTGACACAGAATGATTGGTGGTGATGGTAAAAATAAAAATAAATTTTCCACTGAAAATTGAGTTAGTAAAATGTATTGTCATTAAACTTTGACACAACATGACAGTGTCTTGTATGAATAAAGTTTGCTGAAATGTTTAGTCCTAGTGCGGGAGGGAACTCTGATGTAAGGGAGAGGACTCTGATGTAAAGAGAGGATTCTGATGTACAAAGAGGTCTCTGATGTACAGAGAGGACTCTGATGTATGGAGAGGACTCTGATGTACAGAGAGGACTCTGATGTATGGAGAGGACTCTGATGTACAGAGAGGACTCTGATGTATGGAGAGGACTCTGATGCATGGAGATGACTCTGATGTATGGAGAGGACTCTGATATAAAGGAGAACACTGTGGCCTCCGGTGTAAAGGGGGACTCTGATGTAAGGGGTGCTCTGAGGACTCTGATTCCCCTTAGTGTACTCACTCAGAGGCAGGAGAGAGAAGGGGAGACTTCAGTCACAGACAGGGATGGATGGTGAACTCACTCACCCCTTGGCAGTCAGCACCTCTATTCCTGATGTATATGAGAATGTTGGACTTCAAATTTCTGGCCCCCCACATTCCTTTTCTGAGGCCCAGCGCTGGAGATTGGAGTGTGGGGCAGACACAGAGGTGGAGGGGCGGGAGGAAGAGGGGCAGATCGATCCCTCTCTCCTCTCCTGTCAGTGTGTGTGGGGGAGGGGGATTGTTAGTGTCGGCTTTGGGCAGCATGAGAGACTAACAGACACTCTCAGCTCAGACAACTGCAGCCACCAACCCTGCTGGGAAGTCATAGTCTGGTCTGAATACAGTCTGAAACCAGGACGCATGATTTCAAACCCAGACTGTCCAGGTGAATCCCAGACAGGTGGCAACCCTAGGCGGAGCTGTAGTGGTGATGTGAAAGTGCGGGGGCCGCTGTCACTCATAGAGAGGATGCGGGGCAGAGGCGGGGCTCCAATCAGATGACAATGGAGGCGGAGCTGTAGCGGTGATGTGATGTGCGGTGCAGCCAGTGTGTCACCGCACACAATACAATAGTACAATAGATGGGAGCGCGCATGCGCGGGTGCCCCTATCAGATCAGTGCTGTGAAGGGGGCACCGGTCACACAACAACACAGGAAGTGGGCAATACTGAGCAGAAATGACGCCATTTAGAAGAGGAAAGGAAGACAAAGATTACTATTACTGGAATTCTATATTTAAGGATCAGAAAGAGAAAATAAAAGCTGAGAGTTGATATGACTTTCCTCTGATATCATTCCATTCTGGACATTCTCCTTATATCAGGATCCGTGTATTACCTGAGAGGGGGAGGGGCTCCCACACACCATCTTCTTATATTCATCTCTCTATAGATACTTCCCAGTATCCTCCTTCATCCCTTCATAGAAGAATAAAATGAGAGTGTTACAGGAGGAAATGTTGCTGTGATGATGGAAGGGGGGAGGGGCTCATACTGTGCTCTGTAAGACATGATGGAAAAGTGAGGGGCCCTCACCATGGCAGGGGCCACACACTCATGTCCCTCCAACCATTGGGATAGCAGACTGTATCCCGGGTATGCTGGGCTGTCATGTGTACAGGCTGAGAACACACATCTGATTGGCTCAGTTATACTGACACATTGGATGGACCTCGGGGGATGGGGGGTTATTTTTCTGTAAAGGTAAAACCTTATGGAAGATTGTAGGACCCGACTAAGATTATTATTGGTGGATCTGATTTTCCCCATCCCCCATCTGTAATGATAAAACTTGGGATGAGGAATACATTCTCCTTCATCTGGGAAATCTGTGACTGGCACAGGAAATCTCAATCATCTCTCTCATTATCTGTATAACTACAGAGACCTCCAATGGGTTCTACAGAAATTGTATAGAATGTTTGTCACCCGTCCTTCCATTTTCATTACAGAGCAGCCGGGTGTCAGAAGACCTCCCAACAACGTCCCACCTCCATCATCTCATCCCCATCCAATGGTGTCTACATTTTACTACTCACATTCTAAGACATAGTATAGTATGGTATAGTATGTTACCTCCAATAGATCAGATCTTACCCTCTATCCACAGAAAAGCCGGCACTCCGGAGGACCTCACAACGTCGTCTCACTTCTGACTCCGACATCTTCTCATCATCATCCAATGATATATACAGAGAGGTCAGAGTTCGGTTTGTGGAGATAAAGGAGCAAAGATCATCACAGCTCCATAATGTCCATTTACAGAACATAATCCTGGAGGAAGAAGCAGGAAAGAGGTGAAATGTTCTTCCAGGGAGGGGCAGAAGTAGACACATCCAATGACTAATCAGTGGGCGGGGTCTTAGAAAATGAAATGTTCTTCCAGGGAGGGGCAGAAGTAGACACATCCAATGAATAATCAGTGGGCGGGGTCTTATAAAATGAAATGTTCTTCCAGGGAGGGGCAGAAGTAGACACATCCAATGACTATAATCCAATAACAATAATAATAAAATCCAATAACAGCGAGTGACCTGAAGGACTATTATGGGAACTCTCAGTGTAACCGGCCAATCAGAAGTCTGTCTTTGTATAACTTTCATCTCGGTGACATGTCTGGATCCCTCACATAGAAGAATTATACCAGAATCCTGCAGAATATTATATCATTTATAGGATAATTCTCACCTCAGATATCATCTCCATAGATATAGATCATATACTAGGATGTTACAGGAATTATTACAGAGGATGGACAGGATGAAGGTTTTTTTACCTTAACCACTTTAGCCCCGGAAGGATTTACCCCCTTAATGACCAGAGCACTTTTTACAATTTGGCACTGCGCTGCTTTATCTGGTAATTGTGCGGTCATGTAATGCTGTATACAAACTACATTTGTGTCCTTTTTTCCTACAAATAGAGATTTATTTTGGTGGCATTTTATCACCTCTGGGATTTAAATTTTTGCAATATAAATGAAGAAAGACTGAAAATTTTGAAAAAATTATATTTTCTAATTTTTGTTATAAAAAAATCCAATTAACTCAATTTTAGTCATATATTTAGGCTAAAATGTATTCAGCCACATGTCTTGGGTAAAAAAAATGTAATGAGCGTATATTTATTGGTTTGCGCAAAAGTTATAGTGTCTACAAACTATGGTACATTTACTGGAATTTACACAGCTTTTAGTTTATGACTATCTCATTTCTTGAGGTGCGAAAATGTCAGGGCAGTACAAACCCCCTAAATGACCCCATTGTGGAAAGTAGACACCCCAAGGAATTTGCTGAGAGGCTTGTTGAGCCCATTGAGAATTAAATTTTTTGTCATAAGTGATTGAAAAATTACAAAAGAAAATAAAAATACACAAAGTTGTCACTAAATGATATATTGCTCACACATGACATGGGTATATGTGGAATTACACCCCAAAATACATTCTGCTGCTTCTCCATTTTGGAAAGTAGACACCCCAAGATAATTTAAAAAAGAAAAACAAATTCCTTTTCTTTCTTAATTTCCCAAAACAAATGAGAGCTGAAAAATAATCACCATACCTCTCAGGGAATAGATCGGGGTGCCTACTTACCACAATGGGGTCATTTGGGGGGTTTTTGTGCCATCTTGGCATTTCATGGCCTCCAAAACTGTGATAAGTAGTGAGGAGTAAAATCACCATTTTATGTCTTTAGAAATCCTGAAGGTGGTGATTGGTTATCGGGATCCTGTACACGGCTAGACTCCCAAAAAGTCTCACACACGTGATGTCCTCGTATTAAGGAGAAGCAGCAGAATGTATTTTGGGGTGTAATTCCACATATCCCCATGTCATGTGTGAGCAATATATCATTTAGTGACAACTTTGTGTAATAAAAAATATATATATTTTCCTGAAACTTGTGGCATCATATAAAACATTCCATGGACTCAACATGGCTCTCAGCAAATAGATTGGGGTGTCTACTTTCCACAATGGGGTCATTTGGGGGGTTGAACTGTCCTGGCATTTTATGCCCAACATTAGAATCTTATGCCACACTTCACCCACTCTTCTAACCACCAAGTCCTTTCTGACACTTTTTGTTTACATGAAGAAAAATAAAAAAATTGCTAGAAAATGACTTTGAACCCCCAAACATCATATGATAAATATTTTTGCCATACCAGAAAAACTAGTGAGTTTGCCACATCCCTGTATATATAGAGAAAGTTAGAATACCC
This sequence comes from Lithobates sylvaticus, assembly GCA_028564925.1. Lineage (NCBI taxonomy): Eukaryota > Metazoa > Chordata > Amphibia > Anura > Ranidae > Lithobates > Lithobates sylvaticus. The sequence continues at coordinate 24,749,237 of CM053029.1, forward strand.
CCAATTGGGACTTTAAATTGGCAAAAACACTAATGGAATGAGTAAAATAGTTTTATTGATACAAATGGAAACTAAAAAATCATCATATGATTATTACTAAAACAAACATGTACATCAGACACAAACACACATAATACAATATCTTGCAGTAGAATACAAAAAGTACGTATATAGAGTAGTTTCTCTCCAGTAACCAAGAATAACTTTCCGGTAACCAAATCCAGGGAAAGCTATCCGGTACCCAACGTGTTTCAGGTTTAAAGTGGTTGTAAACCCTCGTTTACAACTTTAGGTTACAGGTAAGCCTATATTAAGGCTTACCTGAAGCAAATCACAGCACCGGAGCCGCGATACCCGGAAGTCACTCCGGGACAACATGTCGGCGGTCGGAGGGGGAGAAGAGGACCGATGTGGGGGCTTTGATCTGAGGTAAGTGATACATAATTAGCTAGTATGCTATGCATACTAGCTAATTATGCCTTTGTCTTGTAGGTTTTTTTTTTTTACGTTTTTTTTTTTTAAGAGGGTTTACTTCCTCTTTAAGGTACTTTCATCAGGGGTATTTGTATAGGAGACTTAAAATTTGAGATATGGTGAATGGCACCACAATCGAACACACAGAGTATTCAGGCAAGACTGAAATGAACATTGTCAGTGGATGGCATATGTAGAGGTCTAATTCAACCTATAGATTTGAAATGTAACGGCCCGCAGGAAAGGAACGTGTCAGTGATCCCTCAGGCCAGGGGATGTGCAGCTGGAAATGATAACTTTACAGCTTCTATGGAGATATCACAGTAGGGGTCAGAATAGGAAATTGGTCAGGGTCCTGTTTAAATGATGACACTATGTTGGAATGCTGTGTACCGTTCCTTAAGCTATGTACAGGAGGTCCATAAGGCATGCCAACCGGTCTGGCAAAGTATGCAGACATATATATCATATGGCCCTACAGATTAAAATGGTGGGTGTTGTAATTTTTTTTAACAAAGTATTTGTGCAGTGATTTTTCAAACACATTTTTTTGGGGGAAAAAAACACTTTTTTTTTAATTTTATTGCACAAAAACACACTATATTGCCCACATGTTTAATGAAATGTAAAAGATGATCTTAGTCAAAAGAAGGAAGGCCTTTCAAGTCTATCGTACTCGTCGTATTGATGTGGTCCTCCTTCAGGAGACTCATTTTCCTCAGCAATTTACCCCCTCGTTTTTACATGCACACTTTCCCACATTTTATTTGGCAAATGCGGAAAACAAAACAAAGGGAGTGGCGATTCTATTTTCCAAACACTGCAAATTTCACTTTAAAATGGAACACAGAGATCCAGAGGGAAGGTTCCTACTAGTTAAAGGTATGATTGAGGATAAAATATATACATTTATTTCGTACTATGCTCCTAATAGAGGACAGCTACAGTTCTTCCGACAGATGTTCAACATCCTTGACCCATTTATGGAAGGTGTCATAATTATGGGGGGTGACTCTAATACAGCCTTTGATACTAGTCTAGATAAATCTAAACCACTTAAAGCTCAATCAATTAGTCCTAGGAAATCTAGTGTAAAAATTGCACGATTGCTCTTTCAATCGAGACTAATGGACATTTGGAGGGAACTAAATCCAACTGCACGAGATTTTACACACTTCTCTAACCCACATTTATCTTATTCCCGTATAGATCATATCCTGCTCTCAACGCACCACATTCCATTGGCTATTTCATCATCTATTTTAGAAGTATCCTGGTCAGATCATTCCATGGTTCTATTGGTTTTGGGTAAAGATAATCATGGACAACAAGCCTCTCATTGGACTCTCAATTAGTCTATTTTAAGAGATCCCGGCATGGTATCGGAAATACAGGAGGCTCTGTGGGAATACTTTCGCCTTAACCATGTGGAAGATGTTTCGGCAGAGACTCTATGGGCTGCACATAAGGTGACCATTAGGGGTAAACTAATTCAAATTGCAGCAAGACGTAAGAAAGAGAGGATGAGAGACATAGAAAGAATGGATAGAGACTTTACTTCTCTGAGAAAATTACATAAAAGTGATCCCTCCAAAGTTTCTAGTTCTACTCTAGATGCTGCTCGAGTGGCTCTAAATTTGGCTCTCACAGCGAAAGCTGATAAATCTATTAGGTGGACTGGGGCCAAGTTTTATCAGAAAAAGATAGAATTGGTCCCATGCTTGCACACAAATTGTCCCCCAGGTTTCGTTCTCATGCCCTACCCAAGATTAAACAAAAGGATGGCACCTTTACCCTGAATCCACAACGAATAATGAAGGCTTTCCAGGAATTTTATGCTGATTTATATAAAGCAGATAAAAATTCTAACCCCACTAAAGTAGGAGAATTTCTGGATAATTTGCATTTACCAACACTGACGGACTCTCATAGAGCTGAGATGGAAGTGCCTTTCTCTATAGAGGAGGTGTCAGAAGTTATCAAAACATTAAAGGGAGGTACAGCACTGGGTCCTGATGGATTTTCCTCACCCTATTATAAAACTTTTTCTGAAATACTACTTCCATACCTTACTAGATTTTTCAATGACATGACTAAGGGCACCCCGTTAGGTAACCAACTCAATATGGCATATATAACAGTAATCCCTAAACCAGATAAAGATTTCAGTCAGATAGAGAACTACAGACCTATTTCCCTAATTAATAATGACCTAAAAATATTGACCAAAATATTAGCAAACCGATTAGCGTCCTTTATAGGCATTTATATCCATAAAGATCAGGTAGGGTTTATCCCTGGTAGGCAGGGTCCTGATCAAGTGAGAAGAGCGGTGGATCTGATAACAGTTATGCAATCGCAATGGGAGGGAGGTCATAAACAAGAAGGCATGCTATTATCATTGGATCTTCGGAAGGCCTTTGATTCCGTTTCATGGCCATATCTCTTTGCGGTTCTTAGACGCTGGGGATTTGGGCCGAATATTTTAGGTATACTGGAAGCCCTATATTCTACACCTAAGGCTAGAATCAGACTTCAGGGACTTTTCTCTGACCCCATAGAGATAGCCAGGGGCACTCGTCAGGGATGTCCCCTATCTCCCCTGATATTTGCAATAATGATTGAATCTTTGGCGATAGCCATTCGTAATGACCCAAACATCAAGGGGATCCGTTGTGGTCCAGCAACTCATAAATGCGCACTGTTTGCAGATGATCTATTGCTTTTTGTAACATCCCCAACTTCCTCCTTACCAGAAATATGTACATTGCTCAATAAATTTGGGTTAATATCAGGTCTTAAGGTGAACATGTCTAAATCTCAGGCTCTTAATGTGTCTCTCCCAGACCCTTTAGTTTATCAACTACAGGAGAAATATGAATTCAGTTGGAGCATGTCCTCCATTAAATATTTGGGAATTAATATTACTCCCAAGATTGAAAATCTCTACCAAGCAAACTATCCCCCAATGTACCAAAAACTAGAAGCTGACCTTAGGAACTGGGAGTCACATAATATAGCCTGGATGGGCAGAATTAATTCAATTAAGATGACTCTCCTACCTAGACTCCTATATCTGTTTAGCTCCCTTCCAATCCCGATCAGAAGGGACCATCTAAAAACCTTTCAAGGCAAACTTACCAAATTGATATGGAATAAAAAAGGACCGCGCCTTTCACACCGTACCCTGTTTAATCTTCCCAAACAAGGGGGGCTAGGCCTACCAAACATTCTTTGGTACTACCAAGCGGCTCGGTTAGCACAGCTCTCAGCTATATACCTTAAAACTGAACAACCGGACTGGATAAAAATTGAAAGTCAAGAAACTTTCATTTACTTTGGAAGATTTATTATGGTGTCCTCCCAAGAGTAGACCCCCCATTCTTTCTCCAACTCTCTTTCAATCTCTCTCTATGTGGGATTCACTTAGGAGGCTTCCTTCCCTGGTCTCTGAACTACAACCATTGGCTAATTTGTTCCTAAATCCCCTGTACAATCATGGCATGGACATTGATGACTTCAAATGGTGGCCAGACAAGTGGATATATCGCTTAGGACACTTTATATCTTGCACGGGCCCTCTACCTTTTAAACAATTTGTGGAAAAACTGGAGCTCCCTTCTTCGGAAAGGAGTAGATTTCATCAGATCTACAGTTTCATCCACTCCATATGGAAAAATAAATTGAATCCCTTGAGAATTACAGCTTATGAAAGCTGGTGTGAACAAGCCATGGGGCGGAAGGGGGGGGATTTCTGTGATCTATGAGTCTCTAGCGTCTAACTCTGATAAACTACCATACATGCTGGCTTGGGAGAAGGATCTACATACTGACTGGGAACTGGTAGACTGGTATGAGAACTATTCTCGATCGATCAAGGGCATTTACAATACCTCTCTCATTGAGGCTAACATCAAAATATTTACAAGATGGTACTTAGTTCCTACAAAATTAGCGGCAATGTATCCTTCCACTTCGCCTCTATGCTTTAGAGGTTGCCAAGGACTGGGCTCTATGATACATATTTGGTGGGAATGTCCCAAACTCCGGGGATTTTGGAATAGGGTCTTCCATATTATTAGAAAAGTTACTGGTTATGCTGTCCCCCAAACACCAGCGATTGCCTTGCTCAATGGATTAGTGCCGCACGTGCCTAAAAACACTAGAAGACTGATTCTATTTATATTAACGGGAGCCAAATTAACCATTGCAAAAGATTGGAAGAAGCCCTCGGTATCTGTATTGTCCATGAAAAGGAAAATTTCATGGATAATGGAACAAGAGAAAATGGTCAGCTCCCTATTGGATAAGACCACACAATTTGAAATCATATGGGATCCCTGGGCTCAGTATCTGGGTATTTCACTGAGGTCAGGCACAGATAGCAATATTAATCGCTGATCTTTGGATCTATTATAGGACATAAAGGCATCATCTCTTCTTTCTATCTCTTTTCTCTCTCTTCTCAGTTTTTAGTCTTTCCTTTTTATTTTTATTTTGGATATTATGATTATTATTATTATTATTTTTATTATATATATATATATAATATATATATATATATATATATATATATATATATATATATATATATATATTATATATATATATTTTTTTTGACTAGAGTATCTTTCCTTGAATTACCTAGGAATTGACAGGTTTTTTACATTAGTATGTCTTACTAAATATAGGATTATTTCCTGGGCTTAATCCAGTGAGAACATGATGTTGTATCCATGTTAGAATCTACAATTTTATTTTGTCTGGGCAACTCGAAAAGTTAATAGTATTATATCTTGCTTCTCAGAAGTTATATTAATCCCGGTTGGGGTGTCGGAGGGGATGCGGAGTTCCTACCCTTCTTGGAGTGTTCTGGGATATAGCATACAAATGAGTTGTCACAGCTTAAGTTACATACTTATTTCTTACTTTGTTAAATTCTCAATGTCTCATTGGTATGTTAACTAGTCACATTTGTTAGATTTACTGTGAATTCTTCTGTAATGATTTTACTTTGTGAAAATAAAAATCTTAATGAGAAAAGATGATCTTATTCCGAGTATATAGATATCAAACACGACATGCTTTAAAATTACGCACACCCGCACAGCGGCAACAAATTATATACATTTTAAAAGCCTTTAAAAGCCTTTACAGGTTACCATTTTAGATTTACAGAGAAGGTCTACTTCTAAAATTACTGCCCTCGATCTGCGGTTCGCGGTGATACCTCACATGCATGGTGCAATTACTGTTTGCATACATCACAAGATCGGCGCTTGTATTCATCTTTGCGCGTGTGCACAGGGGGGACAGGGGTGCTTTCATTTATTTATTTATTTTAATCATTTATATTGCTTTATATTTTATTTTATTTTCACACTGTCCCTTTCATTTATTTTTAATCATTTTTATTGTTATCATAAGGAATGTAAATATCCCCTATGATAGCAATATGTAGTGACAGGCAGGGGCGGACTGACCATTCTGTCACTCGGTGACTAACCGAGGGCCCGGGGCCACTAGGGGGCCCCATCAGGACTGCTAGCCTCAGTGAAAGCAGGGACAGTTTGTAAAAATCTGTAGATTTTTACATCTGTCCCTGAAATGGCCACTACCGACATCATTTTGCTATGCAAATCTTGGGATTGTAGATGCCCCACCTCTCCACTGTCTCCTCAGCCAATGGGAGCACAGTGTACACACCCCCTTCTCCAGCGTGGCTTTTTTGACACAGGAGCAGGAGATGCAGACAGGTGGAGGAGAGGAGGGGACATCCTGCAGTGTGGGAGGGGACAGCCTGTAGTGTGGGAGGGGACAGCCTGCAGTGTGGGAGGGGACAGCCTGTAGTGTGGGAGGGGACAGCCTGCAGTGTGGGAGGGACAGCCTGCAGTGTGGGAGGGGACAGCCTGCAGTGTGGGAGGGGACAGCCTGTAGTGTGGGAGGGGACAGCCTGCAGTGTGGGAGGGACTGCTGCCTGATAGAAGGTAAGCTGGCTGAGCTAAACTAAGTGTATCCTTATCAATACTTACCTTGGTGAGGAGGGGGAGGGGGAGGCAGTGTTATATCTATCAGGGCTCCTTCTGTCTCTTAGGCTGCTGTTAAATCAATGTTGTGTGTGTGAGAAGTGCCATGATTCTGGGGGAAGGATGTGCTGAATTTCTATAATGTCTGCTACACCTCCCTACTCATCACCTGCCCACCACTACACAGGCACAGTCGCCTCTCCTGTATTACCACATCCAATGTCTGTGAGCTTCTGGGGCACTGCAAGTCCCAGCATGCCAGGAGATGGGGGCAGCAGTGTGTTCTATCAGGATGATTTTTGGGTGAAAAGTGCTGGTGTGTGTGTATATATGTATACTGTGCCTGTGTGTATATATGTATGTATGTATGTATACTGTGCATGTGTGGGTATATATGTATGTATACTGTGCATGTGTGGGTATATATGTATGTATACTGTGCATGTGTGTGTGTATATATGTATACTGTGTATGTGTGTGTATATATGTATGTATGTATACTGTGCATGTGTGTGTGTATATATGTATACTGTGCATGTGTGTGTGTATATATGTATACTACAGGGCTTTACAAATTTCCTTAGAATCTAGGAGCCAGCTGAAAAAGTTAGAAGCCAGTTTTTTAAATCCTCTGCCCAATGCCCAGAACTGCATGTTTATGGCATCATGCAATAAGAATCGGTCATGCCTGATGCCAAGCGATAAAAGAACAATATTTAATAAAAAATAAAAAAATAAAACTCATCTTGTTTTGTTTGTTATAAGATTTTGCAAATACGTTTTCTTTCTCCTTCACTGATGTGCTCTGATAGGCTGCACTAATGGGCACTGATGAGGTGGCACTGATGAACACTGATGGGCTGCACTGATGAGGTAGCATTGAGGTTGGAACTGATGGGCACTGACAGGTGGCACTGATGGGCACTAACAGGCAGCACTGAGGTGCCACTGATGGGAACTGACAGGTGGTACTGATAGGCAACACTGAGGTGGCACTGACAGGTACCACTAATGGGCACTGATATGTGGCACTGATAGGCAGCACTAACATGTGGCACCGAGGTGGCACTGGATTGCACTGGCAGGTGGCACTGGATTGCACTGGCAGGTGGCACTAACTGGCAATGGTAGGTGGCACCCCCCCCTCCTCCTCCCCCATCATACACAGATCTCCCTCTATTATTATTATATCGTGTAAGGGGCGGTTGGCTACAGAAGAGGGCGAATGTTAAATTAATGGGCAGAGCTCGATATATAACAAAAATAATAAATGCGCCCCTTGGTTACAGTAATACTAGACCCGCCCCTTACTTACACGATAAACGCCCCTTGCAGAGTAGCACGAGCATCAGGAGCGTGCGGCATCGCCTTGTACAATTACATGTTAACTGCACCTGCACGGTGTAGAGTTCACTCAGAGCTGTTTAGGTTCCGCAATTTTCAGAAGCTCCGTAGTCCTTCGTACTGCGCAAGCCCTGCGCCTGCGCAGTACAGGGGGTCCTTATCCGGCGGGGGAACTTTTTCGGCAGGACACCGGAATTACACTAATGCCATCCAGTGGTGGTAGATGTAATTGGGGTAACTAAGCCAAAGTAATGGGAACTGAGTTACCATGAGGGGAAAAGTAATCAGTTAGATTACTTGTTACCCTCTAAAGTAACTGCGTTAGGTAACTCAGTTTATTTTAACTCAGTTACTTACATCACTGATACTGTGCATGTGTGTGTGTGTGTGTTTGTATGTATACTGTGCATGTGTGTGTGTGTATATATGTATGTATACTGTGCATGCGTGTGTGTATACTGTATATATGTATGTATACTGTGCATGTGCATGTATACTGTATATATGTATGTATACTGTGCATGTATACTGTACATATGTATGTATACTGTGCATGTGTGTGTGTGTGTGTGTATATATGTATGTATACTGTTCATGTGTGTGTGTGTGTGTATATATGTATGTATACTGTGCATGTGTGCGTGTGTGTATGTATGTATACTGTGCATGTGTGTGTGTGTATATATGTATGTATACTGTGCATGCTTGTGTGTATACTGTATATATGTATGTATACTGTGCATGTGCATGTATACTGTATATATGTATGTATACTGTGCATGTATACTGTATATATGTATGTATACTGTGCATGTGTGTGTGTGTATATATGTATGTATGTATGTATACTGTGCATGTGTGTGTATGTATGTATAATGTGCATATGTGTGTGTGTATATATGTATGTATACTGTGCATGTTTGTGTGTGTATATATGTATGTATACTGTGCATGTTTGTGTGTGTGTATATATGTATGTATATTGTGCATGTATACTGTATATATGTATGTATAGTGTGTGTGTGTGTGTGTGTGTGTGTGTGTGTGTATGTGTATGTATGTATACTGTGCATGTGTGTGTATATATGTATGTATACTGTGCATGTGTGCATGTGTGTATGTATGTATACTGTGCCTGTGTGTGTATACCAGGGGTGGCCCATCCATTAAGGGTGCTGCCCCCTCTATCACACCACCTCCTATATGTAGAATGGATAGATTCATGCATAGCATAAATCTATTCATGGCCACCCCCTATTCATGTATCCGGCCCCTTTCAAGATGCCTGGTGTATTCATTTTTTTAAGCACCTGATTAGAGCCATAGGCTCCAATAGGCTTCAAAATAGGGTGGCCTCAGAGCGCATAGTGCTCGGGGCCCATCCAGGTGTGTTAGAAAAGCAAATTAATATTTGCTTTTCTAACACTGAACCACCACTCCGCCAATCAGTAAGTGCGGGTCTTATACCCACAAGGCGATTTGCTGAAAGGACAGGTGCTCCTATTGAACGCCGAGCAGGAGGAAAGAAGAGACAAAGGGAGTAAGCATGGAGGACACAGCTCAACGCCGTCCGACCCATAGCTTCCCGCTGCCCGTCTCACCGCCGTCACCTGCTGCCTGACCCGCCACCAAGATGGGGTAAGTGCCGGTCAGACAACCGGCGTGGGTGCTGGTTAAATGCATCTGGGGGGGTCAGAGTGGGCGCATTTGATGGGGCATAGTGGGGCTGCAATTGATGTTTTTTTTTCCAGTATTTTTCAGCATTTTTCCCATTTTGTTTGCGCCTCCCCCAAAAAAATTTGAGCACCAGCCGCCACTGGTGTATACTGTATGATCAATATGTGCCCACTGCTGCTCAACAGAAATCGCTCTAACAATCCCATGCCCGTGAAAAATCCACTTGTAGGGTGGGACTCTGGAGGGCTCTGCCGTAGGTTGGGACTCCTGGGGGCTCTGCCGTAGGGTGGGAGATTCTGGGGGGCTCTGCCGTAGGGTGGGACTCTGGGGGGCTCTGCCGTAGGGTGGGAGATTCTGGGGGGCTCTGCCGTAGGGTGGAACTCTGGGGGGCTCTGCCGTAGGGTGCCACACTGGGGGGCTCTGCCGTTGGGTGGCACACTGGGGGGCTCTGCCGTAGGGTGGCACAATGGGGGGCTCTGCTGTAAGGTGTGACTCTGGGGCTCTGCCTGTGGCACTTTGTGGACTGTGATTATAGGGAGAATGTTGGGACTTTTATGTAAGGGAGGACTCTGATGTGAGCGTAGTGCTCATCCTGACTGCTGTACTATATGTTGTTTTGTTTGTTACTTACTCCTGACCCCCGCACTCTGTACATTATACTGTACATAGACCTGACCAAGGTGTTCATTGTCTCAACAGTTACTGGTTTTAATTAAGTTCTTCTATAATGTTCCCTCAGTAAGCCAAAAATATTCTTTTTTTTTTTGTGCATAAAAAACATATATAATGGAAACATTTATTTAAAAAACAAATGATCTTTTGACTGAGATTCATTTGTGTCTGAGATTATCAGCTGCAACACAGAAATTTGAATTTTATGGGTACAAGGTCTGTGGTATGTTTGCATTGTATACAGCAGATGCAGATTCCTCTTTTAAGACTCTCTCACTGGTCATGCCCATTGTTCGCCATGGTGCACTATGTATGCCGCAGGTCATCATCTCCCTGGTAGGGGTCCCAGTGCAGTAATTTGCCCAGGGGCCCATGATGCTGTTAAGGTGGCAATGCCCATGAGAGGCTCCTGGTGAATTTACTGGGTCACCAGCTCTAAGTCTCCTGCCACTCAGCATGTCGCCGAGCTTGGTGCCCCTCCCCTCAGTGGGTATGCCCACATTCATGTTGCGTCAAAAAAGATGGCTGCCGCATGGCGGCTATCTCTAAGCTTGGGGGCCCCATAATCTCCTATTGCCCGGGGGCCCCATGAGTTGTCAGTCCGCCCCTGGTAGGCCTCTCATGTGACCCAGTACCAAACAAGTA